>JAULKM010008205.1:0-14954 GCA_032355605.1 Rubia tinctorum | reverse complement strand
ACTCATGGAGGTGTTGAAATGGGGCAAGGATTGCACACAAAGGTTGCGCAAATTGCAGCTTCTTCGTTTAATATTCCTCTCAGTTCTGTATTCATCTCTGAGACAAGTACCGATAAGGTATTGCAAAGCACTTCACGGCCAATCCTTCCTATCCTCTTTACCCTTTTTGCACCCCTTGCTTTTTAATGATGATCATATAGTGTATAAAACAATAAAGCTGTGCTCTTTTTTGAGGCTTTAGACAGTCTTAGGTTTAGTTTCATTGCATGTTGAACAATCAGATCAGCTAGGGTTGAGAATCTGGGTATATCGGTTTTTTAAGTCAAATAAACCACCAAAGGTGGGAGGACTTGTATTGGCTTCTCAAATCTTCCATAGGTAGATAAATAAATTAGGTACTACACTAATGGTCTTACATGTAGAATCAAGAAGTTCCTAAAAACTCTACTAGCAGATGTTCATTCGAAAGCTTTTAGAATAAAAGCATGTTAGCAAGTTGATAAAATTCCAAATAAATGGACTTGTGATCTTATAAAAGAGTTTTAAAATCAAGTCCATCTTCCAAAACATTTTTGTTTGATGGTGAAGATCCAAAAAACCAAGTACATCTTCCAAGATATCCCCCTTCTTTGAAATTCCAAATCAAAGTTCCTTAGATCCAAAAAAGGTTACAAAGCAACTTTCTTGCTGAATGCTGAAGACCATCTTCCAGGATTTCCTCCCTCACAGCATCAGGACATGGATATTCAAATTTTCAAAACAATCTAGGTAATTTGCATATCATGCAAAGGCTGTGTTAACGCGTTTGCTTCATTTGACTTAGAGCTGCATTTTCTCTCAGTTCCATCCATATATAACCACCTCTTCTTTTGCTTGATAGTGTAGGCTTCTTGCTTTCATCAAAACTGAATATTTTCCGGTAATAGTTGCCTTCCTGTCAATAGAACTGGTCCTCGACGACATGCAATATGAGCAAAGAAAAATGATTTGCATCATGTTACTGCATTCTAAGTGCAGCTATTCCCGTTCTATCCGAAGATCAAGGCCTTTGGCCTTATAAACAAGATCAGCCCTAGACAGAACTATGAGTATGAACTATGATGTTAGCTGAATCCCAGTGTTTATATTGATTACTAACGTATACATTCTGTTGGAAGATGGTTCTATTTTGTTAACCTTTATTCGTTATTTGTTGCAAAATGTGATGACCAGTGAAAAAGTTGATACGATTTCCCACTGAAATTGACTGCAGATCTTAGAGGAATTTATACTTGTAGGAGTATCTTACTTCTAAGAAATGGGTTATGTGATGTGATTTCTGGGCTGTATTCAGAATATGTAATGTAACTGTGGACCTATGGTGATGTACCAGGTTCCCAATGCATCCCCGACAGCAGCTTCTGCTAGCTCTGACATGTATGGTGCTGCAGTTTTAGATGCCTGTGAACAAATAAAAGCAAGGATGGAGCCTTTTAAATCAAAATCCAACAAGATGTCCTTTGCTGAGGTGCTTAGTATTGCCATTCTGAAACTTGTTACTTTAAGCATGTTATCAATTGTTATTTCTTAAATTGCCTGATTGTGTAACTTTTGTCAGCTTGCAAATACCTGCTACATGGAGCGAATTGATCTCTCTGCACATGGTTTCTATTTTACACCTGATATTGGGTTTGACTGGAAAACTGGAAAAGGGAATCCATTTAGGTACTTCACATATGGAGCTGCATTTGCTGAAGTTGAAATTGACACACTGACCGGTGATTTCCACACTCGAAGAACAGATGTTTCCTTGGACCTTGGGTTTTCTCTCAATCCTGCTATAGATGTTGGCCAGGTTATTCCTCTTTGAGCCCTCCACCATCAATTATTGTGTCATAGCTGATTTCTCGGTCATTCCTAATGACTGATTCTTTAACCGTCATTGTGTTGCTAGTAAAATATTTGTGTAGGCTGACTCAGCAGAATCACCTAAAGTAGAAAATGATCCTTCAACCATTTCTTCGTGGCATCAGCTTATAACAGAAACTATGTTAGGTGATCATGACTGGGATTGATTTAATGTTATGTTTCCTTTATGAGCCTTACCGTTGCTGCAAATCTCGATTGCATGTTAAACGGAAATCATCTGTAGCGTCCATAAAAGTCGTGAAGCTCAGGCATATGCTAGAACCTTTTCTGATGCTCTTTCACTTGAGAACATGATACTGTTAAAGCCGGCAGAAGCTGAAGACGTATTAGGCGCAAGAGTCATGGTTTACATGCACTTTCATTAATTTGTGTATGTAATTTGCAGATTGAAGGAGCATTTGTACAAGGTCTCGGATGGGTTGCATTAGAAGAGCTGAAATGGGGAGATGCTGCACATAAGTGGATACCTGCAGGCTCCTTATACACGCGTGGTCCGGGAAGTTACAAGATTCCTTCAGTGAATGATACTCCTTTTGAATTCAACATTTCTCTATTGAAGGTACATATCTCAATTTCTCGTCGAGATTTCTTGTTTCGACGATTGCTAACATACTATTTCTGTCAGAGAAGCATTGCATTTAAACCTATGCTTATGTTTGTGATTCATATCATGTTTCTGCTAAATAGTTCATGGTACTGTTAATTCTGGGTTTCATTGTGATCTATGTAGCTGCTCAACTTCTGTTGCTTCATTTAGGGTTCTCCGAATACCAAGGCCATCCATTCATCCAAAGCTGTGGGCGAACCTCCATTCTTCTTAGCATCATCGGTATTCTTCGCGATCAAAGATGCCATCATTTCTGCAAGAGAAGAAGCAGGTTGTAGCGGTTGGTTTGCGCTGGATAATCCGGCAACCCCCGAGCGCATCAGGATGGCTTGCACAGATCAGTTCACCAAAGCGTTTGCAGGCTCCGATTTCCGGCCAAAGCTGAGCGTTTGATGAATGCTTAGGTTGCTTTGTTACCTCCACTTTTGTATACTATCATACCTTGTTGGCAATAATGATTTTACACGGGAAGAAAACGACATTTATAATTAAACTGCATAAGATGTTAAGGCCTGCGATGCTGTCTTGATTTTGATCCTTAATTCACGCAAATAATTCCATATGCCCTCACGTTACTCAAATTTTACTTGTTTGTTACAACTTTCGCTGCGGTTAGTTCAATTCTAGAAACACTACAATCCTAATTCTTATATTTTAGGGAAAGTGCATAAATAACCCTATCAAATTTGAAAGTGCAGATAAAATACTATAAAATATGAAAAGATCTATCCAAATTGCACTATTTCAGCATTGACTAAAGGAATTCAAGCGTTGACATAATTTAAAAAGAAAAAAAATACCCCTAGATTTTAAACAATTTTTTAATGATCATTAAACCCCTAAGCTCTGCCGCCGGTCAGTACTGGTCAACGTCCATCAACGGCCGGCCAATAGTGGTTGGGTTAGATTAGAACTTTATTAATATGATAGGGCTTGCTCAGCAGTTTAGTAAAATACAAGGTTTAATTAGTACTTATGCAAAAATATATATATGGTCAAATTAGCACTATCATAAAAAATATCTTTTTGAGTAGATTCAACTCCTTATAAATATGCATTCATTGCAACTTCATAATCTAATAAATCATAAATATATTTATAATTTGTACATTAATTTCTAATTAATTTTTAATACTCCTTTTATCCCATATAAATTGGCATATTTTGACTTTTGGAAGTCAACGTAATCAATTTCAACAATATTAATATCTTTATTTATGTGTGTAACAAAATTTTGATAAAATAAAAAATTTAAAATATATTTGATGATGAATCCAACAACATTTAATATGATAATAGTCTTGCGTATATAATAATATAATTTAATGGTTGAAATTGACTCAGTTAAACTTTCAAAAGTTAAAATATGTCAATTTATCTGGGACGAAGGGAGTACACAAATTTAGTCTCCATAATAAAAAGTTGATTTCGTCCCTAGCATTATCCGATTATCCGTGCAGCAATATATGTGTCAATATCTAATTACAAATTTATCGAATTTTGCAAGAAAATTATCTACCAAAATTTCTAAATTTCCTTATAAGGAGTGAGTTCTCTTCAAGAAGTTTTTTTTATGATAGTGTTGACCGGACCATATCTTTTTTACATAAGTGCTGATTTAACCTATAGTTTTTACTAAAGTGATAATC
Organism: Rubia tinctorum; assembly: GCA_032355605.1. NCBI lineage: Eukaryota > Viridiplantae > Streptophyta > Magnoliopsida > Gentianales > Rubiaceae > Rubia > Rubia tinctorum. The sequence continues at coordinate 10,790 of JAULKM010008205.1, read as the reverse complement.
TAACCATGTCTTATTAATAAAAATACTGATTTAACCCGGCCACTAACGGTCGACGGCGGTCTGGGAGCATTCGACGTTGACCAGCATTGACCAGAGGAAGGATTTGAGCACTTTTTGGGAAAGATAATATCGTCTTTTCCCAATTTTTAATTTTTTAATTTTTTTTCAAAGAGGTATAATGGTCAATTTAAAGAATTTTGACCACAATTTGGTTGTCGGGTGTTAGTTGACAAATTTTGACCAAAACACAGAGTTAGATTTACACTTTCAAATTTAACAAGGTTATAATGACATTTTCAACCAAAACATAGGGTTAAAAATGTAATTTTCTCTATATTTTAATTGAAGAAAAGATGGTGTGGACATTTAGTTCAAGCCCAACCGCCGTTGATCATACTATGTTTAACGGCATATGCTCCAACTGTTGTCTAACTGAGTTTTTGAGCCGTTTATTGTCATTTCGGCTGTAAAATATATGTTCAGTGGATCTACACTAGAAGGTGGTTCTAGTGATTTTTTACGGAATCGCCATCTAATGGTGTCGTTAATAGTCATTCTTCCAGTACTGATAATAGTAGAAACTCTTCTTTTCACCGTGGTTCTAAACCAACATCCTTTAACTGCAACTATTTTCACTGCATTTACATAGTTAAAAAATACAATAAAATGACCTTTCAAATCGAAATAATAGGTATTTGTGTTAGTGAATGTATAACTAATATATAGAATGGAAACGCAATCTTTCACAAGATGGACTCTTCTACCTTTTACATTTTTGCTAAAAATACAGTTTGAAAAAATTATGATATTTATCAAATTTGAACTTATAGTATTTCAAAAACGTAAGTATACTTTTGCAAGAGTCAATATATACTAGTTTTACAAACAAGTACTTTTTTTCTTTTTTTCTTTCTGTTCTTGGGAAAAGATTCTTGTAATCAATGAAGAAATAAGCATATGCGTAATTCGATCGATTGGGTTGAAATGTCCTTGTCATTGTTTTTTGTCAGAATGCAGAAATTACAGGCTATTTTTCACTATAATATTGGGAGCGGCCGCACCAGCTCGCCTCCAGTTCCGCCACTGCCCGAGTGAATCATAGCCAATTAAGACAAAAATGCCACGAATCACTATATCTGATTGTTTGAATTTATCAATCATCCAGCCAGCAATCATAGATTAGCCTCACACATACTCTCTAATTAAACAAACACCAAGTCCACACTCTATATTTTGAGCAATTACCAATCATTTTTTTCGGAGTTAGGGGCAAAACAACACCAATAATTTAGGTGTGCAACAGTTAGTAAAATCAGGACGGATTCAAAATTTGAAATATAATAATGCAATAAGAGTGGGTCTCATGACAGGCGGTCTGTCCATAAACTTATGGACACGCAACTTATTGTTTACTATATACACTGCATTTATTAAATTACATACTTCCTTCATTCCACTTTAAATTGCACGACAATCATTATCACGCTATTAAAGAAACATGTTTGACCGTTAATATGTTCACCTATGTATAATAACGGCAAATAAAAAGTTGATATTTAGAAATTACCTGTTACGACGAATTCAACAATATCGTATACGATAATATTTTTGCTCATATACATCTACTCAATATGCGGTCAAACTTTCATAGAGAATAGTGCCAAAAAAGTAAGGGGGCAATTTAAGCCGGGGTACTAAATTTTGAAAATTTGAAAATATTTTTTTTATGTTATATATTTTTATATTTTCACATTCAAATACATATTAGAGATGGTCTCATGTGAGGCAACCTAAACTTTAGACAGGGGTCTTTATATAATTCTAGCTATATTCTAACTCCAGAGACCTATCTATAATAATTTTATAGGAATCTATCGCTAATATTTTTCCATAGTTTTTTTGTCCATTTTCCCCATCATTTTCCTGCCATATGCAGTCTGCAAAAAATTAATTAGTCATCGAACTGAAAATTATAAACATCCGCAAAAAATAACAGAATATGAACGAAAAATCATAAAATATCAACTAAAAAACTGCAGATTTTTTTTTAAAAACAAATAAACTGTAAAAAAATGTATAAAAAATAAAATAAAAATCAACAAAAAAAAATTAAAACGTCAACTACAACTAACAAAACATCAACTAAAAATCATAAATATATCAACAAAGCTTAAATCATCAATTTCTATAATCTAAATTTCACCTAGAAAATGAAAAACAACAACATAAGAAAAATAACACTACAAAAAATCAACCTATTTCACCCAAAACTACAAACATCAACTCATATCACCTAAAACTCGCCGAGAAAATGAAAAACATCAACATGAGAGGAAAAAAGCAAAAAAATATCAACTCATATAACCCAATTTTTTTTTTACAAAACATCGACTCATATCAACTGAAAGTCACCCGAAAAATGAAAAACATCAACATGAGAAAAATAAATAAAAACATCAACAAAAAAACTACGGTACCTCAAGAGTATAAATTATTCACTCAAAAAATCATAAAACGTCAACATTTTTTTAATAAAAAAACTACAAATATCAACCTATATCACAAAAAAACTACAAACATCAACTTCTAAAATTTGAACCTCATCCGAAAAATGAAAAACATCAGCATCAGAAAAATAACACTTTAAACATCAACCTCAATCACTAAAACCTCAACCGGAAAATGAAAAGTATCAACATGATTTTTTAAAAAAAATTGTAAATTTCAATCCATATCAGCCAAAAAAGGAAAAAATATCAACTCATATCAATTAAATTTCACACGAATATTGAAAAAATCAACATAAGAGAAAAAAGATACAAACATCAGCCAAAAGCTATAGTACCTCAAGAATAAAAAGCTACAATACCTTAAGAATAAAAATTCTTTAAAAAAAGAACCTGGTGGGATTTGAACCCAAGTCACTAACCTCAAAGCATAGACCAATAACCACTACACCAAAGATTCTTATTGAATATATATACTCAAACAAATAATCTTAAATCTCAGCATATGCATCAAGAGCATAATTTTTTCAAAATAAAAGTCACACAGAGATTCGAACTCAAAACCTCAACCTTAACAACAAAAGTATTAACCACTAAAGTGAAGTAGAGAACTCCTCTCTCTAGGAAGAACTCGTCTCCCTAGAGTTGCTTCACAGATCCACTCGCTTTAGCTCTTTCCCAGCATTTATTGTGGTTGTTTAAAGCAAATTCGAAATCTACATTTATTGCTGATAATTTTTTCCCATGTATTGAATATGTAGAAATCAATCTTCTTGGAGTTCCAAAGAATGCCCTCAGGGGCCATTCTTTCCAGATCTGTTCTTCTTGATGACTTCCATCACCCTTGGATAATTTATTACCCTCACGACCCGAATTTGAAGATTCTCGTGAAGTCTCCCACTTACCGGCGACATAGTTCTTGGAATTTCTCATTGGAGGACCCTATTTACCGCCGTCAAAGGTCTTTTCTACCCCCAAACTGAATTCCGCCATCTGCGGCCTCATTTTCTTCTGGACTGTTGCTTGGGATCGAATTGAAGTTGCCAGCCACTCTGGAGTCACAACTCAAGGTGTCGAATCGCAACTACTATTTTCCTCTGGAATATTATGGCTCACGGATTCTCCGGTCACAACTATTAGCAGCGTGGCGGAACAACTTTAGGGTGGTTCCCAAATTACAGCAACCTTCCCGGGAAGCTGTTTAAGCTACTACAGGGCGTTTAAAATACTACAAAAAAAATCAAAGCTCAGAATCTTATTCCGCATTCGGAGTTCAAATCAGACATGTTCGTATTCTGAGTTCAGAGCCTTGAATTTGTGTTCAAAGTCCAGAGTTTGTGTTCAGAGTTCAGAATTATTTGTGTTCAGAATTATTCTAGTCTTTGGCAGTTCAGAATTCAGGCTCAGGTTTTAGATCAGAGGTCAATATTCACAGCTCGGAGTTTGGTCCAGAATTTGAAGTCTACCTAGAGCCCAACATTGATTTCAGACTAGATTTTAGAGTTGTATTGGAGTTCGGAGTTCCGATCACAATTAGGAGCTTGATTTCAGATAAAAAAACCAAAGAGTTGTTCATAGTTCAGAGGTTTCTGGGGTTCAGAGTTTTGTAAGCAGCGACAACATTTATAGTTTCCCTAAAAAATTGTTCAGAAATTATCCTATGGAACCCGGCAAAGGCACAACCAGTGTAACAGGTACATGGAAGGTAAGACAAGGTGCATTCTCATCAGCATCCATAACCTTGGGTGAATGCGACACCATCTTTATCCCTAGAGCTCCCCCAATAGCACCTGTAAACCATCAACATGCCACCACCCGCCGGCCCCAAATCAGTGTACCTATTGGACCCCCACCTCCATCCAGCAAATTCCACATCTCAAAAGACCAGGTCCTCACAAAAAAAACTCCCCAAACTGCTCTTGTAATAGAAGATGGAGATCGCTAAGAGATTGAGGAGTATAAAGAATTCAGTCTTCTTGGATGCTTTGGCGGCAGATTCCGGATAGAAACAGTGTGCATCAACTGATTCGGACCTGGCCACACCGCTGTAAAGTGCTATTCAGGCCAAATGACTTTATGCTATTTTTTTCGACAATGTAGAGGAGAGGGATGCAGTCTTGAATGGTGAAGATAAGTACATCCACGGGAAGAAACTTTTCCTTAAATTATCCCCTGAAAATGGTTCTCTTACAATAGAGGATTTCTGCATCAAGCCCATATGGGTCAATATCCGGGATTTACCAAGGCCTCTCTGGCACCCAAATGCAATGTCTAGCATAACTTCTATGCTGGGAGACCCGATTTGCATAGACTCCCCTACGCTGCAGAGGAAACATATGGCTCAAGCAAGGGTACTAGTGTACATGGACACTTCAAAAAAGCCTCAAGAAGTTATACCCATCACGTGGAACAAAGGTGCCTCGCTAGATCAGATGGAGAGAATGAAAGCTGAAAGAATTTTTGTACCCACTGCGACCAAAATGACCACTTTGCGGATACATGCCCAAGGAACCAGTCCCAACAGCAATATCCAAAAGAAGTGGTTGATGAGTCAAATCCCACAGTGAATGAAGCTAACAAATCGCATCTGATGGGTGGTAATGCACAAACCTCGGCCAAGGAAAGCAGCGATGGCTTAACAAAAGGGGAACGGGGTTTCAGCTATCCAACAGATTGTACTTGCACTCCAACAGGAATTGATGGTCACAAAACTTGGAATCAGCTAGCCCATGCCCACTTGGATAGTCTTGTGCTGGAACCTCAAGGGTCTTTTCAACAGAGGACAGATGATAACTAAGTCCGGAAGCCGAGTAATCCCTACCACAAGGAAAAACAAAATTCGACTCCTGCTTTTGGTACAATAAATGCCCCAACTCTTGTGCTTAATCCCCCCTACTGAGGATCACCTACGGGATTTCTTGGCAGTGGATTATCATGGCACACACAAGCACATGGACATTACCACTGGTGAATAGCCCGAAACAGAACAACAAAAGAGGAGGAAGAAGAAAAAAGCAAAACCCTCCAAGTTAAAGACTGATATTGACATGGGTTCCGAGCATATGTCTGACACAGAATAAGAAGTCTGAGTCAAGACAATCCATAAAAAGAAAAAGGATGTTAAGAAACGAAAGCAATGTAGGAGTTTTCCCATGGTGAGCAGAACAACCAAGGATTTAGAAAGCTTAAAACGGATGGGAATAAAGGAATCGAAAACTCAGAGGGTGTTGGCCGAGTTTCAGGACAATTTGGCCCCTCTCCCGTGTTTCCCGGGAAACAAAAAGGATCTAGCGGCGGTGGTAGGTGAGTACCCACCTTTGGTGGGAAATGAGACTCGGTTGCTGGAATATAAGGGGCCTGAACCACCACAAAAAAATGTTCGCGTTGCGAAGGTTCATTACTGAAAATAAATTAGCAATATGTGCTATTATGGAATTGAAAACGAATGATGATAAATTTGGAAAGTTTCTAAAAAGAGAATACAGGGGATGGAAATTTACCCATAATTTTGATGTAATAAATAATGGGAGAATAACAGTTATGTGGAATGAAAAAGTGACAGATGTTCAAGTATTGGAAGTGGTTGGAAAATGTATAAATCTCAAGGTTTGTTGAAAATTCACGGGTTTCGAATTCTTTTGTATTGTTGTTTACGGGCTCTACACAGTTGTCAGACGTAGAACAATGTGGGAAGCTTTGAAAAAATTTGGCATTAATTTGACTGAAACCTGGATGGTCCTCGGTGATTTCAACGGTACTTTAACGCTGAATGACAAGATTGTGAGCATTCAATTATCAAAATACTTTCTCTAAGACTTCTCCGATACCTTTGCAGGATGTTCCCTCGCTGATTCTCCATATTTTAGACCCTGGCACATGGCGAGGCCAGAATAAAGTACTAGAAAATCTGGACAGAGTTCTTCTAAATGACTATTGGGCAAACGGTTTTTGTACTGCATTCTTTTTGGGCTTTCAATCCAGAATGGATCACCGGGCTTTCTATGTCGATTTAACCAGCAGTGAATCATCCAAAAGTAAACCTTTTCGGTACCAAAATATGTGGAATGAGCACTCCAAGTGCAAAACTGTGGTGTAAACAAACTGGAATATCCAAGAAGCGGGAACAAGACAGTATTTACTGGTCATAAAGCTCAAAAATCTGAAGCGACCACTTCGAGATTTGAACGGAAGGGAGTTTGCAAATGTTTCTGAAAGAGCAATGGAGGCAAATAAATTCCTGGATGACACGATAAGCAACCTGGACATCACAAACGCTACCATGGAAGACTGGTGAGAAATTAGAAAGCTGAGTGACATGGCATGGTTTTTAGAGGATGCGGGTAAAAGGTTCGTGGCACAGAAAAAGAAAACCAAGCATCTTCTGCTATCAGACAGGGGCACAAAATACTATCACGATCTTCTTAAAAGTGTCGAGAACTACACCCATTTTTTAGCGGTCTATGATTTACAAGGAAACTTGATCACTAGTCAAAACAGAATTGGGCAACTATTTGTGAATTTCTATACCAATCTTTTTGGCTTTTCTGCAAGCCGTGTTCCAACGCAGATGAATATCTTACAGAGAGGGCCAAAAATCAATATCACGGATAGGGCATGCCTAGGGATGGGGGTCTCTACGGCGGAACTAAAACAAGCTGTCTTCTCTATGGAAAATGATAAAGTGCCCAGACCAGATGGGTACACTCATGCCTTCTAAAAATATCACTGGGACATTGTCGGACAAGATATTTGCACAGCCATAATGGATTTCTTCGCATCCGGGAAAATCCTAAAGTAAATGATCTCTCGGTTAGTGATTTCATACCAATCTCTTGCTGCAAAGGGACTTACAAAATAATCACAAAGATTATTTCAACAAGAATCACATCATTTTTTCCATCTATCATAGACACAGCGCATTCCGCTTTTGTAGAAGGCCGTTCGATAACGGAAAACATTATGCTGACAGAGGAGCTTATCAGATGGTATGCTAGAAAGAAAAATAGTGTCAGGTTCATGATTATGGTTGATATCAGGAAAACGTTTGACTCGGTTTCCTGGGATTTTCTCAAAGAGGTTCTCTGTGGTCTTAACTTTCCGGAACGGGTAGTAAACTGGATAATGGAATGTGTGTCTACATCCACCTTTTCCATCAAAATAAATGGTTCACTACACGGGTTCTTCGCATATCGTAGGGGACTTCGACTAGGGGACCCCATGTCTCCAATTCTTTTTGTCACCTGTCTCTAATATTTTTCCCGCATGACCAGGAATGCAACGACAGTTCCATTTTTTCAGTTTTCACCCTAGATGTGAACCTCTTTGGATCTTGCATTTGTCCTTTGCAGACGACCTGATGTTATTTTCAAAGAGGAACAGAAGCCCGATCAGTATTTTAATGCAGACTCTGAATGATTTTGAACAGACTTCCGGCCAGGCAATAAAAGCTGCAAAGTCCTCTATTTATATGGTTGGCATCCAGGAACATCTAAGCTTTAGAGGAATACCAATTGGGCATTACCGATCAGGTACCCAGGCATCCCACTGGACTCTCAAAAGCTAAAAGTCTCGCAATGCTCCCCGCTCATAGACACGGTTAACAACTCCATTTATGCTTGGAAGGGTTACACTTTATCTTATGCAGGCATATTAGAGCTCATCCGGGAAGTTCTCCAAGGTGTGATCAGATTTTGGATACAACAAATCCCCTGCCACAGAGTGTTATACAACACATGGCTTCAATTTGTAGACGGTTCCTCTAGCATGGAAAGTCAACACCGGCATCTTGGAAAAAGGTCTGCAGGAAAGTGGAAGAAGGAGGACTTGGACTATGGGACATCGGCACGTGGAATGAAGCACTATTAGCTAAACAAATATGGAATTTCCACTGCAGAAAAGAGAGTTTGTGGGTAAAATTGGTGCACTCCTTTTATATAAAAGGAGCGGATTTTTGAACATGGAACCCTTCAAAATATAATTCATCGGCAATCGAGCTTGGGGGGAGAAATGTAACTATTAGCAAACTCGGAAGCTAGGCAACAGAAAAAGGGTTGATTTCTTCAAAAAATTATGAAGAACTTCTCGGGAAAATGCCAGCCCACCGTGTCTTCCGCCTCCTATGGAAGGGATCCTATCCGACCAAATACTCATTCATTGAATGGAGGGCGGTTCGAGGAAGGCTTGACACAAGGGACAAATTCATAAACTATAATGGCGAAAGGTGCTGCCCCTTCTGCAGAACAGTGCCGGAGAGCGCACAACTTTTTCAGGTACCAGTTTTCAATGGATGTCTGGGAAGCAGTTAAGGATTGGATGGGACTGCAAAAAGGTGTTATACGATCATGAGTGCGGTCAGATGGATCATAAGAGAGGCACACGGTAAAAAATAAGCCGTCAGGTCTGGTATTCTCGCAATGCTCACCACGGTCTACTACATATGGAAAGTGAGAAATGGTCTAATAAAGAAAGGAAAGGCAGCTTCGGCCCCAGCCCCCAAGCACCAAATTTTTACCCAGGTATATACAATGCTATACAAATTGTTTTTGGTCTACCAATATGGCCAGCAGATACTGAACTCTTGACCACCAAAAGTTTTGAGGTTCGAAGTACGGTTCAAAGCCTCAGGTTGAAGTATGGTATAAATGCTGAGGTTTGAAGTGCGGGTTGAAAGTTGATGGCTCAAAAGTCCTAGTTTAGTCTGAATCTGGTTCAACCTAGATTTCGAAGGTCTGGGGTTGAAGCTCCACAATTTGAGAGATCCACAACTTCAGAGATCCACGTGAATCGGGAAATTGAAGATCCAGGGTTGAAGGCTAGGAAGTTCATCGTTCAAAGGTTTGAGGTAAATCATTTTCAGAGATCGAAGGCCTTGAATCCGAGTGCTCATAGACTCAGAACTTGAAGCACCAGAGTTCTAAGGTTTGAAACTCAAAAACTTTCAAAGCCATGCATTACTGTAAATATCTTCTGCTTAATGTAAACATAAAACCTAACTTGCCAATGTCCCTCCAAATTGCTATATGTGCACTTATGATGAAATTGTGATTCACTGCGCTTGCCGCACATTTGGTGTTGTATATGTTGTATATTATGTTCACAAATTGTGTTATACATTCTGCTCATCAAATTGCCATGTACTATGAAATTTTGTATGAATTTAAATGGCGCTCCACTCGCTTTACTCGCGTAATTACTTAGTCCAAAGCACTTTCCGTGCATATTTGTTGCATATTCTGCCTGTGCACTTTTCTTGCTTTTATATTCTGCACTTTCCATGAATATTTTGCATTATATTCTGCACTTGCTCTATACTCTGCACTTGTTGTGAATATTTTGCTTTATATTCTGCACTTGCTTTATATTCTGCATACTTTGGATGTTGCCATGTGGTGTAAACTCTTGTTTCTCTGTGATTGTTGTGCAATTAACTAGCTGAACGCACTTGCTGTGTATTTCTGTTGTATACTCTGTTCTTGGTACCCTGGGAAAGGATAGCAACCTGCCCGGGAAGCTGTTTAAACTACTGTAGGTTCCCAGAAGGCGGTTCAAATCAAAGATTAAGTTTCAAGGTCCAAAGCCTTCAAGGCCTTAAGGTTTGAGGTTGTTCATTCCCCATCTCGAAGGTACAGAGCATGGTCCGTAGACCCAGAACCCGAAGGAAGGTCCAAAGCATTAGTTCGTATCCACAATTTCATGGTTCAATGGTTCACAGATCAAAGTTCCAGGCCCACATTCAAAGATGGAAATTATTTGTTGACTCCATAGCAGCATTGCCTTTTGTAAATTAAGTTGGCAGCTTTCTTTTTGTAAATTTATTATGTATTTGTTTTTGTAAATTCTATTTGGAAGCCTCTTTTTGGATAAACTTATTATGTAACCCTTATAACAATGATGGATTAAATAGTTCCAGGTCGGTGGAACTATAAAATTTTAAAAAAATGAAAAGAAAAAAAGAGGAAAAAGAAAAAGGAAAAAAGTAAAAATAAATAAATTATGACCCGTACCCCTTCCGGTGGGGCACGACCCCAGAAAATCCGGCATACGTCAAAACGCATGGTAAAGCATCTCATATTAGTGCCTTTTAGGTAGCACTAATGTTGCCCCAAATCCGACCTAGTCATTGCATCGATAATGCTCAGAAACCTCAAACCCGGTTTTTGGTGTCAAATCGGTGCCACCATCATTCATAAATTTTGATTTGTGTGGCAACTGGTTACGCACAATAACATCAAATCCAGTAATGGTTTCCCACTTACCAAAAGTGGGAAAGGCAGTACAAACTGT
>JAULKM010008174.1:4369-14956 GCA_032355605.1 Rubia tinctorum | reverse complement strand
ATGTCAAACCAAGAGATCATGCAAGCTATTGGGAAGTTGACTATTTGTGCTGATAAGAATGAGAAGCATCAAGAGAAAACCGACTTTAGCATCAAAATTCTATAGACAAAATGAGCCAAATGGCTCAAATCTTTGGTCGAATTGAGGCTAGATATTCGGGAAAACTTCAATCTCAACCGAAGCCCAACTCTCATCAAAATGTGATTGCCATCTCATTAAGAAGTGGAAAAGAAGTGAGAGAGCCCCAAGGCAAGTTTGTTGCTGAGTAAGTGGTTGAAACGGAAGAAGATGAGGAGAAGATAGCTGGCAAATTAGCCAATGAGAAGAGGAATGAAAGAGAACAAGTGGAGGAAGAAAGCTTCGTGCCAATGCCAAGATCAAATTCCGAAACCTCATCCCCTCCTTGCAAGAAGTCCAAAGTGGCGGAGATCCATATCTATGAGCCGAACCACCATTTCCGGAGGCCTTGAAGGATAGGGGAACCAAGAAGGACACTAAAGACTTCGTAGATCTGAGGTAAATATTTCACTCTTGAATGCTATAAATCATATTCCTAGTTATGCTAAATTTATTAATGAATTGTGCACACTCAATAGGAAACAAAAATTACAAAGAAAAAGAAGAGTGGAAAAAGTGAACGTGTCTCGGCCATTTTTTATGAGGATTTACCGCCTAAATGCGATGATCCAGGAATGTTTACAATTCCTTTTGAGATAGGAGGGAAATGTGGTAACAAGGAAATGCTAGACTTAGGTGCTTCTATTAATGTGATGCCATATTCTTTGTATGAAAGTCTAGATCTGGGTACTTTGCACAAAACCAGGGTTGTCATCCAACTAGCCAATTTTTATGTCCTTGATATGGAGAATGATAATCATGCTACACCTATTCTGTCAGGTAAACCATTTTCAAAAAATTCAAGGATGATAATTGATTTGTATATATGGTAACATTACCATGGAATTTAATGGGCGGAAGATGGAATTTGACACAAACAATTCTGTTAACCATCCTAGTAAACACCATTCTTCCCAAGCTATTAATGTTATTGATAATATAAAGCAAGATGTATTTGAACCCAATGATGGTAGTTCCTCAAATGTTGCCATAGATAATGCTTTGATTGCAAATGTTTTTAGTACTAATTTGAAGGAAAACAAAAATGGCGAACATTCTCGTGGGAGAGCAACTTCTAGCACCCTCTTGGTATCCATGGTAAAGCCTATGAAGGTAAGTTTCCCTCCTTCTTGTGAGAAGATTTTTGGTGGAAGAGTGCAAACCACCACCGAAAATTCCTAAACCACCACCGAAGATTTTCAGTCTTGGGGAAGGAGAGAAACCCCCAAAGGCTCATTCAATTGATATTATTTTTTAGTTTTAATCTTAATGATAGGCTAATAAACCTATAATATCTGCAAATACTCTTGCTCCAGCAAGAACAAGACTGATAGATTAAATTCATGAAATGGTTTCAATGAAATACTCTTTAATAACACAATTGTCGTGCTAGTGCCCATGTCAGCCGATTAATCTGTGGTTAGGCGCTCAAGCATTGTTTTGGGTCATTTTTCCATTGGACTATTTTTTTAAATAGAAACATCCACCATTGGTGGATGGGAGAATTTTATTTGGTTCTCCGAACCCCAAAATAAAAGACAGAAAAACTATACAAGGTAGACCGAGTAGCAAATAAGCTTTCCTGGGTTACATGAAGTGATATTTTTGGATATGATTCTTTAAACCAACCTCCACCCCAAGTGTTGATCGATTCATGCCAGATATCCAATAAGATCATTAAGAAGCAACGATGTGATAAAACCAGTAGTCCTAAAACCAAAAAAGCCCTATTGAGAGTGGCTATGTTGTAGTCAAGATCACAAGAAGATAGGATGAACAACAGCGAACGAAAGAAATACAACAAAAAAACAATTATAGAAAATCGGAATTCAGGTAATCCTCCCAATATACATATATAATTTTTGCATACATATTTTTATTTTGTTTATAATTTATATATATGATGTTAATACTTTAAACTTGTTTACATGAATAATTATGATCATTTTTTTATAAATATGCATTTATTTTCCATGCATTTTAATGTTGTGTTCACCATACAAAATCACATATGAATATATTGGTTGGTTGAACGTGTATTAGATATTTATACATTTTCAAGTTATTAATATCAATTTTATATTGTTAAGCATTGGTCGCTTAAGCTCAACGCATTTAATGAGGGTGATAACATAACAACATTTGAAAAATATTATTATTCTTAGTTAGAATTAGTTTAGGACCATTTATTGTTTAAGACTTGTTATTTTTTTATGATTCAAAATTTTAGTGTTTATAGATTTGACAATTTCAATTTACCTCTTTATTTTTAATAAAGAAAATGATTATTTTTGTAGGTTTAGTTGACTGTTGCTGACGATTATTGTTGGCTATTTGAAACCATAAGGTCCATAACACTAACCATAATCCTATATATATATATATACACACACGTACACATCAACATGTGAGTTTACAATAAATATCCATACACATCCAAACGTGGGTAATGAATACATAATCAAACATTATAATAAATTATTTAATTTTTAATAAATAATTGTCTGTAACTACACTTTATACCTATCCAAACGCCTGTGTTAACCACCATTAAAATCAACGTGGGGATAGTTCAAATGTTGTTAAAAATACCTTATTCTAACAATTATCAATGTGTGTAAAGTTAGTTTTTGTAGTCACTACGATAAAAAGTCCCTATCCCAACATATATATTATGACATTTTTTATTAATGTTGTTATAGAATACTATAACAACACTGAGAATGTTACATAAAATAGAAAGTGTGTCATTTAAAAAAATTCCAAAGACAAGTGTGCCACAAATAGAAAAATGGAGGGAGTACAAATTTGCAACGGTATGTAGTTTTGAAAAGATTGGTTTTAGTTTAAGGGTAAATCGATTGTACGCAGGCCACACGCAATTGTTTACATCTAAGCGTATTTTGTCTAGGGACAAAGAATGGAGTAAAAAAATTTAAAAGTACGGAGAACATTCTATCAAAAAATTCAGTTAAAAATAAAAGGTAATTCTTCATTTGTGGTCAAAAATTGCATTAGAAAAAAAGAGAGATATTATATCATTGAGAGATTTAATTTTTTCAGAGTGTTAGGTGTCCAATAAAGTGGGACCGGGGATGCTATTTTTCGACCTTTAGGCGTTGGTTATTTGAGTTTTTGTCTACACTAAAGCAGGTAGTCACTTAGGACGGTACCAAGTATAGCACCTTTCACCTAAACAATGAGGAGTTTCCGATGACATGTCAAGAGGTTTCAACAACGTTTGCTTGGGCATATGTGGACAGTGTACCGGAAGCAGACAAAAACGCCTCAAGATACTCTTTAAGCGATTCCATAGGAGAGCTGGGAGGATTAGCATGGGTGGAATGGTTGAAATGTTGACATGACGCCTAGGTTATGAACGAGGTTGTTCGATTAATCGAGCACGACTACTTAGCACCATAGAGAAGTTGGAAAAAGCTAGGATGCTTATGACCACCACATCAGAGAATCACTTTTATATGGCTATATGGTGGTAGCAGAGTATCCTGTTTCATGCACCTTTTACAGGCCGACCAAATAGCCATTTCAGACCGCACCCACATGGACGATCTATTTCTTGCTATAGACGCCAGATTTGCCGCGGAGTTTCAGTCCGCGTTTTAGACACCAAATGCATTCGAGGAGGACGGCAATGATCTCGAGAAACGTGAGCAGTCACAACTGAACAACATACCTTATCACATTCCCTTTACGAGAAGCATCAACTTATCGGTCTGCAGCTTCGCGTCCACACCAGCAGATTCAGGGATTTGGTCAGGCGATTACTGGATATGGCCATCAGCTAGAGGGGCATGAGCAGTGACTTGATGCATATGTAGGGGTAGGGAAAAAAACTAAAATGTGAAAATCGAATTATCTGAACCAAATTTAATATTCTCTTTATCCCAACATAAGGTGCACACTTTAACTTTTGTGACAGTTGACTCAAAAATGTTTAACTAATAGTATCTTTAATTGTGTACAATTAAAAATTATAAAACTTTAATATTTTGAAAGTAAACATTAAGATAAATCTAACACTATGCCCATAATAATATCCTTAATTTCATATCAATAGAATTTTATAATTTAAATTAGTCTATTTAACTAAATGAAATGTACAATTGCAACATATACTAGGATAGAGGGAGTATATGATTTTTGGATCTTCTAGTTGATTACAACGAATTTTGAATATTTTTTGGATAAATTTTGGATATCAAAACTAAATAGACACTATACCCGAATGTCGAATTGTAATCAATTGACTAAATTATTTTTTTGTTCCCCAACATATATCATAATACCATCTTTTGGTCTCCGAGGCCAATACCGTGTATATTTAGAAACCAAAAATACAAAATGATTTGTTTGGTCCCCAAATGTGATTTTCAGGTAAACCGAAATTATTTTTCCAATATAGCTAGGGGTATTTTTGTAATTTTACTAATTAAAAAATATTTTCAATTTAAAATAACAATTTTTCCACCGGCCACACCTCCATCTCCGGCAATGGCGCTGCCGTCCTTCGCTACCTTCACACTCTCCTCTCCATTCTCTTCGTCCTCACCCACGCCACCCTCACCCTCATCATCGTCAACCACTGTCCCAACACCGTGTGGGCCGCCGTCGTGTCCAATGCCAACTTCTTGGATCTTGAGTGCAGCGGCTTCGCGCTTTCGACCAACTCGCTCCACTCCTTCGCCGCCCCCACCGGCCACTGGTCCAGACAGAGATTTTGAGCGATGTGGAATTTAAGCTTTCCTTGTCGAAGGCAAAGAAGAAGAGCTCCGCTGTCGTGGTTGCAGAACGATCGATGGCAAGGAGCTAGGGTTCGTTGATGATGGCAAGGCAACTCCTAGGAATTGCAGACAAAGAGGCGGCGAGGCAATCGCTAGGAATTGTAGACGACGAGGCAACCACGACGCAACTGTGAAGTTCAAACCCTAGGTCTCTGCAATTCGAATAGAGACGACGACGAAGTTGAAACCCTAAGTATCTACAATTCGAATCGAGGCGATGGCAATGAGGCAACAACGATGAGGCTCGCCGGAGACGAAGCAGAGCAGCAACAAAGAATGAAAAGAACGGCGGGGCGGGGCGGGTTCACCATGAGACGAAGAAGATGATCAAAGAAGAGCAGTAGCGGTGCGGATTCCAGGGGCAGTGGATGGGCGACCTCGCCCCCCTAATGCCATTCTGCTCCGCCACCCTGCAAATCAAAGAAGAAGGAAAGAAGAAGACCAAGTAATTTAAAATTACTTTCAATTTTTTACTTGTTCCTTAGGGGCAAAAGTATATTTTCACGTAATTCTGGCTAAACATTACCTGGAAACCACCCGGAATTTGGTTTTAGGGACCAAAAAAGTTATTTTGTATTTTTTGGTTACTGAATACACGCGGTATTAGCATTGGGGACTAAAATATGGTATTACGACATATGTTGGAGACCAAAAAATAATTTATTCTAATATATAGATCCTTGAAATATATATATTTTAAAATATACATATATGTACAAATTATTAATAAATAATTTAACCTTGAATTTTAAAAATGTATTGTTTTATTAGTTTTAAGTAATACTAAGGCTTTGATCCTTGAATGTGTTTTGTACTAGGTGGATTCTTTCTTTTGATGACCTTTCATGATAAGTTGGTGTGTTATTGTGAATATATTGAATTCATGTGTAAGTAAGCAATGTGATTTGTAGTTTAAGTCTTATAGCTGGGCTAAATTGTGTAAAGAAAAATGGAAATTGTGACTTTTTTCTCACTACAAATTCACGTAATTTGACAGTCCAGTTTCAATCCGAAAACAAATTTTTTGATCTCGGCACACCAACAAGGTGCCTTCTCTGGATGTGCCTTTGATCCTTCGCGATCAAAGGCGGTTCATAGAACCGCCTTTAAATGAAGCCATAGAAGGCAATTATTTTCCGCCTTCCTTCATCTGGAAGACATGCCTTTAAAAAGGTTCCGAGTTCGTAACCCAAGTGATTCTGTCGGCTCACTTGAGATTTGTGGTCCCGAAAGCTACACTAGTTCCAGTACTTGAAGTAAAGTCGGAGCCAATGAAATGGTTTCTGAATCAGGTCCAATTTCCGGCCAAAACCTCATTTTTTTGGTTTATAATTCCTTATTTATTGATTATTATTGGTGAGTTTGTAAATTTCATTGACTCTTATGGTTCCAAGTTTGGAACATTAAAATCAGGCCTTTAGATTTTAACAGGAGGAGCTGTGGAATGATTTCCGACCTTATAAGTCATTTTGATTGCTATGGAAATATATTTAATTCTTTGCGAAATCCGGCCTAAAATAGCTTCCAATCACTAGTAATGTTTCCAACAAATTTTGAATACTTGGGTAGAGTTTACAAAAATGTATAGACATCACTACATTAGCAATTATTTATACATAGGAATAAAAATCATGTAGATTCTATTCCACACATAACATCTAAATTTTATAACATTCTAAAAATGTACAACATGATTGTAGTTTCAACAAGAATCTATAGAAAATCACCAACAAGAATCTATATACAAATTGGAATCAACTCTATCCCCCTCAACCTTATTAGATCAGGTATTTTACCGCTTCACCATATGTAAAATGTATAATCTGAAGCTTATTATTGAAGGTTTGGGGTCCCGAAGAGAATCACCCCACCCACTAAAGTGGGTTTTTGATTAAAAAAGCAATCTACAGACAATGCTAATCAAGCTATTATCTATTGATAGAAACATAAAATAATCAAATTCTATTCCGCAAAATATGTGCCACAAGTGTTGAGATATGTTTCATAATACCACGCTAGGTCTTACAAGAGTTGCGGATTGAATTTTATTAGATGTCTTGCCAAACAATTTCTTTCCACGTTGATGTCATCCTATGAATATGACTTGTATTCCTTGGGAAAAATATGTGGACTTTACAATATAATAAAATAGTTCGAGTAGGTTAGTAGTTTATTGTTGAAAAAAATGCAATTTTATGAATTTTGTACTTACTTTATCAGTCTCTAGGTAATCCAAGCGAACATCTTTAACGCACTCGGCTGCGTATACCATTACGTAGTACACGCACTCCTATGTTTTTTCTTGTTTCTTGTACTAATTAACGTTAATGTAAATAAGTTAAAAAAATAAAATGATTTAATTTAGTAGGTAGCTACTGGAGAAACTCAAACCTTGATTTGGACAACTTGTAAGACATTTTGAAAATTATGCTCCTTGAATGCACACTCTCCAAAATACCTACAAAGGTTTGTGAAGTTTTAAAATGTAATGAATCCATCCAATACACACGCTTGTCGTCCAGAGCAATGAAAATCAATCCCCAATGATCCCTACATCAAAGTTTTATGTAAGTACATATGAATATGTAAATTTTCATAGCTATGCACAATAGTTTGAAAATATAAATCATTACTTCTCAATGTAAGGTGCAATGAAGAATGTTTTATCCTTCAGGGCTATTCACATGCGTAGGTATTCTATCTGCTCTTCCTTCGAACACCCAATCCCATGTGTCATCAACGGACACAAATAGCCTACCCAACCCTTGTCCTTTAGTTAGCAAGGTAATACATGTACCTTACACATACAATTTAGAAGATTAGGTATGAATATATATTGATTTAGTACAGTAAAAAGAGAAATAAAAAACGAAACTTGAACTTACAATAGAAATAGGGACATGATTGTTTGGTTTACTAGGTCACACCTACATAAATCTTCAAAGTCACTTCATAATGTAATGATGTCTCGGCTTCTTTAAAAAATACACTCATTTCCGGAAAAAGTGTATGTTGAATTATGCTAGTGCATATTGATTACTACATTATTCACCAATCCTAAGGGATGCAGATTGATAGCACCTTAAAAATATGATTATCATGTAAAATAAAGATAGAATCTTATCATAATTTTGATCAATAGAATCCCCTCCCATGATAACCTTTAACTTGTGTTTTGATTTTATGTTATTTTTGGTCAAAAGTCGTCCCAAGGATGGAGGGATTTTTATTTAATGCACCCTAAACCTTAGAAAATTTAAAGAGAGATAAAAAATAGAGTGTTGGGTTGTGAAGAGACTGAAAAAAATAGAGGCTAAGATGAGAATACCTAGCCTACAAGAAGTGAAAGTATGTCAAGGGAAATTATATAACTAAACAACATGTTTAGATAGGTAATTTCTATTGATATTAAAAGTGTGCAATAAATGTACACTGTGATCGCTTCAAACTCTAGCAAGAGAGATCTAGTGATCAGGTCTGATGTGTGCCCTTTTCTAATGGCTGAAATACCCAACATATTAGCTTTGATTGCCATCTTCAATCTCATAAGATATTTTTCAAAAAGGATTTGTCGTTGAGATTGATTGTTGTAGGGTGAGATCACAGTTAGAATATGAGCTTCTACATTTTGCTCTATGTAAATATGTGTCCATCTCCTCTAGTTCACAGATCAGCTTAGTCAGTTTCAATGGTGGCTTCCTCTTCCTTTGCATGATTTGTAACATGAAGAAAATTAGTTTCAGCAAAAAGTGGGAATGAATTGAACTGGATGGCAAGCTTATGCCCTAAAGACAACTTTCAAATTCAGCATGTAATAGGCTTTCAACATTGTAAATGATGTTGGAGAACATGATCCTAGGTTGTCCTAAGGTATCTTTAATGATTAGGCTACATGTATGATGTGCATGAAGTGAAAAAGATGCATCACAGTAAAGTTTGAATCCATTATCAGGAGGATTCCATTTATGTGCTTCCAAGATTTTCCATTTCCTTTTATAAAGGATGACAAAAAACAGCTGCAATCAGTCTATCACAATCAGTTCCTTTAAACTGGGGATTCAAAGTCAAAATATCAGTAATAAGGTGATAGATTTCAGACTTCATACTACTCAGGTTAGGTTTCAAACCATCAAACAGATATGAGCACATATTTTTCCAAATTATCCAACAAACAACCGAGGGTATCACATGTATAACATTTTTTTAACCTTAGAAGCATCCTGACATAACTACGAATAGGAAAATCTATTATATATATATATGTGTAATGGACTAAGAGTTATTCAATTCCAGCAGTTTATAGATCACATCCCAACATTTCATGGCAAAGTTACATGTATGAAACAAATTATTCACAGTCTCACAGCTATCACAGAACATGCATTTTGATACATTAGAAAAATCTAATTTTGCATAGAATATCATCAAGTGGAAGACAAGAAATTAAAAACCTCTACATAAAATATGATACCTTGGCTGGGATATTAGCCGTCCATGTTATTTTTAGAGATGAGGAATCAGGCTTTCCTTGTCTAATCAAATTATAGACAGAAGATGTAGTAAAATTACATTGTAGTGAAGATTTCCACACCATAAAATCTCTTACCTTCAAAGATTTAAGTTTCTCCATGTAGCTTGTTAGTCACAGTAGAGGAAAAAACAGATGACAACTGAGGTATATAAAAATTTAATTGCTCACTGAACTTGGCATGGTTAAGAATGGAAAGAGAGGTTTAGATTCAAGGTTCCACAAATCATTTGAACAACCAAAACCAATCTAGTTGGCTAACCAAAAGTTTGATGTGCCTGAACCAACTTGAGTTTCGGTGTTAGCTACAGCTATGTGATTCACGTTACTTATTCTATCCCGGGTCTTTAAAGTCCAAAGGTCCAGATTCAGAGACCAGATGAATATTGATCACAAGGATGAACCTTTTTGGAGGTTCCACCATAGATTTAAGGAAAATGAGTCTACAAAAGTGTTTTTGCACTTGACACCTAGTCCATTTTCAGAGAAGGGGGCAGCAAAGATGCTTCTATGCCTTCCAGTGCCTATTGTGACCTGTCTCAGATCCCCCCATAGGATATCTAAGCGTAAGGCTTCTATATGGTGGATGACATGTTGTGTAGGACCAGTAACACTTCATAGTTGTATAGGAATTGAGCTCAAAGTGTGTTTTATAAGTACCAATCTACCCTCAGGGGTGAACCACTTGTTGATCCATCATCCTATTTTAAAATTAATCTTCTCTAATATCTCTTAAAAGTAGGCATTTAACTTTCTATCCTTGTAGATTGGAACTCCAACATATTTGAATGGGAAATTACCAGATTCCATCTATATTAGGGTATGGATTTTTGTTTTAGAGATGTCACTTGTTTCCCCCCTACATAAAAGGTAGTTTTATTTTGATTGATTTTTGCCTAGATGCACCTTCATAGTGTTTAAAGAATTTAACAAGATTTACATATGTTTTTTTAGTCCCCTTAAAGAATAGAATGGTATCATCAATATAAGAAAGGTGTGTCAGGTTCAGGGCATTTGCTGGAACTGTAAATCTGTCTATAAGACCCTCAACAAATATTGCCTTAAAACTTCTATTCAATAATTCCGTAATAAAGTTGAATAGGGTGGGGGGGGGATCTCCCAGCTGTAGTCCCTTAGATG
>JAULKM010008164.1:0-31243 GCA_032355605.1 Rubia tinctorum | reverse complement strand
TGGCGGAGAAAGAAGATCGGGAGGGGTGGCAGCAGGCGACGACGGAGAATTCCAGCGGCAGCGCAGCCGCGGTCCCGACGAAGTAGCAACAGTGAAGAAGAAGATGATGAAGGGCATTTTAGGTATCAGTTTTTTCAAGTTTTTAGTTAAGGGTATTTCTGTCACTCCATATCTTGCTATTGCCGAAATTGAGAGCGTCAACACCAAAAATAGGGATTTTGGGTATATCAGCACTAATTTTTTTAAAGTTAGGGTTAAATTGGCGTATACAATAATTAGTTAGGGTTATATTGGCAATTTCTGAAATTGCAAAGTTATATTGACACTTTTAGTCTAAATTAGGGTTATAAATGTATGTGTCCCTTGTTTTTATTTATTGCAGTGAGGTTCCTATATCTTTGATTTTTTTTAAATGTATCGCAATGTACAAATAATTATAATTTGACCCATAAATGTTATTGAAATGAGATTTTCCATGATTATCAAATCATCTCATTAGTTATATCAATTATAAAATGAACCCATCTTACAATTACCCAGTTTAAAAAATAAGAATTTGTGAAAAATCTATTGATATTTAAAATTTATGCAGTTAATTTCATAAATTGTTAAACCAAAAAACAACATTCATATTTATCACCAAAAGATGTACTCCCTATTCCCAAATTAATCTGCACTTTTATTATTTGACAGTCAACACTGTCAAATTTTGACCATGTGCTTGAATAGATGTATAAATAATAATATTATCATATGTGATATTATTGGATTCATCGTAATAAGTAGTTTCTAAATGTTGACTTTTATTTGTTGTTATTATACGTAGTTAAATATATTAACGATCAAATATATTTATTTAATATCATGAAAAAGATTTTATGCAGTTTAGTCTAGTACGAAAGGAGTATACTTTTTTATGCGAAAGATACATTGTGAATAAGAGTCTTTGAATGAGTTTCTTAAAACTTCACCCAAAAAACTGTAGTGGTTTGTTTGGTTATTTTTCTTTTCAATTTTTCCAGGAAAAATATTATTTGAATTTTTTTGTTTTCTGTTTTGATTATGTTAATTGGAGGTATGTAATTAATTTTCAAATTCCTAAGTAATTTCATTATTCCCAAGCACATTATAATATAAATTCTTTGCTCTCTGTTTTGATTCTGTCAACCGGGGGTATTTAAGTAATTTTTGAGTTTCTTACTTTACCAAAACAACGTTTTCCCAAATTCCCTGATGTGCTCACTTTATACTCTCTTTTTAACAAATTTGAAACTCATGTTTAATAGATTAAGGTTTTATGTAAGAACAATGGATATTTTGTTGATAATAAGGTTAGAATGATGATTTAGGATTTCTATCTTTAACTCTTTAATTTAATGGGGTTTTGAAATGTCCTTCATGATCATGCTCTTGCATTAAAGATTTAAGAATGAAGATTCACAAAAAGATCTTAAAAGTTAAGGCCAATATAATTTTTGGTAGAAGAAAAGATCCGGATTTGAAGAAAGAAGATCGGTCGACTGGCACGAAAACTGGCCTATCGACCTGTCGGGTGTAGCCGACGGCCGTTCGGACTTGAAGGCCACGTGCCCGACCACACCAATTTAATTATTATTATTTTCTTTTATTCTCCTTGCTCTTTCTCCTCTTTTCCTCTCACCCTAGTACAAAAAAAATTCCGCTCTTCATTTCTTTTCCACGCGCAAAAACTCCCTTTTCTTTTTCTTCATGCAAATCCTTAACCCTTCAACCTCCACTCCTTAATCTTCCATTTCTAACATTTAAATCCTTACCCTACCATTCCTAAACATTTTCCACAAAATAAACATAAAAGAAAAGTGAAGTGAAGATCTCTCTTCAAGAACACCCAAAACCTAACATTTAGTGGTTCTTCAATCCGGAAGAATTGTGAGCAAATGATGAAATTTCTTGACAATTGAGGGTAATTAGAGACTTCTACACCAACTTGGAGCACCCAACTCAACCCGAAAATGCCACAGTACCATATTGGGCAATTCTTGAAAATTTGCCCTCTTGTGTGTTTTGATGAACTTAATGGTATAATTGGGATTGTTGTAC
The DNA here is from genome assembly GCA_032355605.1 of Rubia tinctorum. Classification (NCBI taxonomy): domain Eukaryota; kingdom Viridiplantae; phylum Streptophyta; class Magnoliopsida; order Gentianales; family Rubiaceae; genus Rubia; species Rubia tinctorum. Next base: position 29,164 of record JAULKM010008164.1, on the reverse strand, counting down.
ATGAAGATGGGTTTAAGTTCTTGATTGAAGTTGTGAAAATATTTATTGTGGTGGTAGTGTTGGTGCATTTTTGTGGTGGTAATGTTGGTGCTTTGTGGGTTTTTTTGGTGATAATATTGTGGATTGTTGTGGTGGTAGTGTTGGTGAATTTTTTGGATTCTTGTGGTGGTAGTGTTTGAAGTTGGGCTTTTGTGCTTTGTGTTTCATTGTGTTTGTGGGGTGAAAATTGTTGTTATGGCCCCTAAGAAGAGAAAAGTGCAAGAAGCTAACTTCTCTAACCCACCACGTCCCAAAATTCTAGACCAAACACTTCCTTATGATGGGTTGCAAAAGATAGTTGGCTGTATGCCGACAGATGGGAAAGGTTGACGAACAATAGGTCCATTGTGGTGGTAGTGTTTGAAGTTGGACTTCAGTGCTTTGTGCTTCATTGTGTTCGTGGAGGTGAAAATTGTTGTTGAATCATCCCCTCTTAAGGTCCCAAAGAAGAGAAAAGTGCAAGAAGCTAAATCTTCTAACCCAGCACGTCCCGAAATTCTAGACCAAACACTTCCTTATGATGGGTTGCAAAAGACAGTTGGGGCATATGCCGACAAATGGGAAAGGTTGACAAACAATTAGTCCATGATAACCACTAGTTTTGCAGATAAGGATGTATTGACTAAGTTGGGTTTGTTAGAGTCACTCACCGCTCTTTTGAAAATAGGTGGCTTCTTGAACGTCATTGCACCCTCTTATAGGTCATGGCACTCGAGTTTCTCTTCACGGTGAATAAGATCACTTGTGAGGATGGTAGCCCGGGGATCGTGTTTCATCTAGGCGATAAAAGAAGGAAAACACCTTATGATGATATAATATTGGCCTTTAGGTGGGACTACACCGCGAAAGAGGAGTTATATAAGAAAGGAGAGAGATACAAGCACCAAGAATTTTGGGAACTTATCGCAGGGGAATAAAGATATCATCAAGCCAAAGCCCCTTCGATTATCCATCCGGTGATCCGGTATATTCACCGCCTACTCACTCTCCTACACTTCTCTCTGTCAATGGAAATATACCCAATATCCCACACATGATATGAAATGCCTTTGGGCATTTACAGCGCAAGAAGACGGTGCCTCAGAGTGGGTTAACATATAGGTTAATGGATGCATCATATTGTCGAAGAAGGATTTTGTGCGCATTTGTGTTGGGAGAATGATCATACTCTCTGCACGACATTCAAAATCCACCAAAATTTGTGCAAATTGGTCGCCAACCCAAAGATAAATTTTACACTATCAAGAGTATGGTAGGTGCAAGAATTCTCAAAACCACAGAAGACCCCAAGAGTTTCAACAGATGTGCGACGTCGCAGTATTTTCGCATAGATAGACACGAACAGAAAATAAAGTGCAACAGCGCAGTTCGTATATTTTGGCCCATGGGCTTCAGTGCTTTGTGCTTCATTGTGTTTGTGGGGGTGAAAATTGTTGTTGAATCATCCCCTCTTAAGGCCCCTAAGAAGAGAAAAGTGCAAGAAGCTAAATCTTCTAACCCAGCACGTCCCGAAATTCTAGACCAAACACTTCCTTATGATGGGTTGCAAAAGATAGTTGGAGCATGTGCCGACAAATGGGAAAGGTTGACAAACAATTAGTCTATGCTAGCCACTAGTTTTGCAGATAAGGTTGTATTGACTAAGTTGGGTTTGTTAGAGTCAGTCACCGCTCTTTTGAAAATAGGTCGCCTCTTGAACGTCATTGCACCCTCTTATAGGTCATGGACACTCGAGTTCCTCTTCACGGTGAATAAGATCACTTGTGAGAATGGTAGCCCGGGGACCGTGTTTCATCTAGGCGATAAAAGAAGGAAAACACCTCATGATGATATAATATTGGCCTTTAGGTGGGACTACACCGCGAAAGAGGAGTTATATAAGCAAGGAGAGAGATACAAGCACCAAGTATTTTGGGAACTTATCGCAGGGGAATAAAGATATCATCAAGCCAAAACCCCTTCGATTATCCATCTTGTGATCCGGTATATTCACCGCCTACTCACTCTCCTACACTTCTCTTTCTCAAGGGGAATATACCCATTATCCCACACATGATATGAAATGCCTTTGGGCATTTACAGTGCAAAGAAGATGGTGCCTCGGAGTGGGTTAACATATAGGTTAATAGATGCATCATATTGTCGAAGAAGGATTTTGGGCACATTTGTGTTGGGAGAATGATCACACTCTCTGCAGGACATCTGCATATTCAAAACCCACCAAAATTTGTGCAAATTGGTCGCCAACCCAATGATAAATTTTACACTATCAAGAGTATGGTAGGTGCAAGAATTCTCAAAACCATAGAAGACCCCAAGAGTTTCAACAGATGTGCGACGTCGTAGTATATGTCGCATAGATAGACACGAACAGAAAATAAAGTGCGACGGCGCAGTTCGTATATTTTGGCCCACATACATGCTTGGGCCCATATAAATATTTTGGTCTGGACCAGGGAGAATCGAATCGACAATAGTCGAAGTCGCAAAACCAATCGACAAATTCGATGGCCGACCGACGCATTAGCGATGTCGCATATAATTATGATTGGGCCAATTTTGACAAGCGGCTCAAACTAAAAATATATTTGGGCCTGGTCATTGTTGGACTGAAACCACAAATGCCTGATGTTGCATTAACATTTTGTCGTTACCGAAAATATTCTAACACTTTTGCGACGTCACGAATAGGATTGTGGGCTGATTAGCCCAAAAAAAATCTAGGCACAAACAATTTAATTACCGAATTAATTAATATGAGAATTTTTTCGACAGTAAAATAAATAATATACTTGTTGGAATAACGAAAAAATTGGATCCGGCTACGATCATAATTAGGTTGATAATCAATCGGTTTAGAGTAGGGGAATTTTTTTCACTTTTGCACTTAGCTCCTTCCAACAAAGTACACTATGACCCAATACGACAAAACGACAAATGTTTCATATGGAAATTATGCGTACTGTCTAAGAGGGATGCAAACTGAGGTAATCATCCATTTTTTATAGTATATCATTAATACCCTTACGATAAGCGTTATGAGAATGATAATTTACGCCACATAGAATCAACTAAAATTTCATATTCTTGATTTTTTATGAAGTAAAAAGTAATAAAAATCTGTCCAAGAATTTTTAGAAAGCGCTGGTACGTTGTCTGAAGTAAATTGCTGATGATTACTTAAAAGTATACGAGGGTCAATTTTAAGAACTTGTGGTGGTCTATGTAGAATAAGACCAGTTACTTTATTACTCTTGGTTATTATGAGTTCGACTACGGATGAAATTTTTTTCTTTACGAGATGATCGAAATCGAGTTTGGGACAACCGGTGATCTTTTACTTTTTGCGCTTAGATCCCCCAATGAATTGGGAGAGGTCGAAATGCAAAATTAGAAATACCCTTATCTAATTCACATTGTGAAGACTACGATGTTCCAATTTGGGCATGAACAGATCAATGGAACGGGCTCAGATTATTCACAGACAATACATGACGAAACTTTTAGGAAATTACACTATGGCTCAAACTTCGTTGCATGTTCACCACACTTATGAGCTCTGTACTTGAACAAAATGACAAATGTTTCATATAGAAATTATGCATACTGCCTAAGAGGGACGCAAACCGAGCTAATCGTCCAGCTTTTATAGTATTCCATTAATACCCTTACGATAAGCGTTATGAGAGAGATAATTTACGCCACATAGAATCATCTGAAATTTCATATTCTTGGTTTTTTATAAAGTAAAAAAGTAATAAAAATCCGTCCATCAACTTTTGGAAAGCGCTAGTACGTGGTTTAAAGTAAATTGTAGATGATTACTTAAAAGTATACAAGAGTCAGTCGTAAGAACTTGCAGTAGTCTATGTGGAATAAGACCAGTTTCTTTAATACTCTCGGTTATTATGAGTTCGAGTACGGATGAAGAAGTTTCTTTTCCGGACGATTGGAATCGAGTTTGGGACAACCGGTGATCTTTTTACTTTTTGCGCTCAGATCCCTCCAATGAAGTGAGAGAGGTCAAAATGCAAATTGGAGATAACATTCTTTTATTCAAATTTTGACGACAATGTTGTATTGATTTGGGAATAAACATGTTAACGGAAGGGGACACAATCTTAAAACGTTGTATTTTATGACACTTTTTGGAAATTAGACCATGGCCTTTATGTGTGACGTTGCAATTGAATCGCATAGAACGAAAGCAAAACCAAAGATCGACCGACATCGTTAGAATTTGAAATTTCCAGCAGGAATACAAAATTTCAGCCGATAATTTGAAACAAAATTTCCCCCAGCCATATTCCATGTCAATAATATTCAACGCTAACACCCATTTCCCATCTCCAACACAAATCCTACAAAGCCAACTCCACACCATTCTATCCATCAACAATGATAGGGCTCAATCAAATTGCTTCGGACAAACATCAACAAGTATCCAAGGATGGAGCATCTCAGGGTTCAAATTAATTGAGGTAGTAAAATTTTGCAATTTTGTTGCCATATCTTCTATATGTTTTTCCTCATTAATCAAAGATTGAATATTTTCATGAAGTATGATGATTGTTTTACGTGTTATATACTGTATGTTGTTCTTGTTTCCAATATAATGGTATGTTTGTAAATATTGAGAAAAAAGGTTGACATTAGGATGAACATAGTATGAATGTGCAACGTCGGTCACAATTAATCGCTCAATCCGACATGGTACCGAACATAGAACGACGTCGCATAGGTATAGAAAGTGTTGGAATATCTATGAATGTCCGAAGTCGCTCTTTACTTGGTCTTTGCGACATCTACTTCTTATGAGTGCGACGTCACTTTTAATCATATCAGTTACTATTTCCATATTGAGATTAATGTCGTCTACGTATGACTATATTATGTGTATTTCTGGGTACTGCCAATTGTAGCATAAATTTTGTTTCCTGTGCATTGATTTTAATAGGAATAAAGAGAGTTATCGATGGACATTCAGCATGTAGCTAGATGGACGGGTTTGTCATTTCATTAGTCACCCTTACAGTTTTAATGTCGTACAATGTACAAAATGGAGGTTCAATACAATTAATCTTTTAATTTCATATCAACCTTATGTATGTTAATATATTGTAGCATGTATTTGTAATATATGTTGTAGTTTTGTTGGTTTTAACATGTCAATCTTTCCCACATTCATTGAACAACAATTGATTGTTGTATGATATTTAACCATTTCACGATTTATCACATTTTAAATAACATGTAACTGCTCTCGACACCGATTTTTTGTGTCATCAAATATTAAATATAATATTGTACGAGAAACGATGTCTAACCAATTAAAGCGTGGTGTTGCATAAATCGGTCCCCAAATGATACGTTACCAATGTCACATATATCGGCGTCATTTTTTTCTTGGCGATGTCGGCCATACAAAACGACACCGTATTCATCAGCGTTTCACGTCAGCTAGCACACAATGTGGGTCCTCCATAGCTCGTGATGTCCCTTCACATGGTCTACGACGTCGCAGTATTTCCTTATCCATCGTCCGCCTTCTTGCTATGAGCGACGTCGCATGCATGTGGATGCCAACGTCGTTCATAACGAAGTCGCATATATGCCTCCTATCGTCAGCCTTCTTTCTTGGACCGACGTTGCTCACAAAACCTACTAATATCGGTCCAAAACTGAGGTAAAGGATACTATTTACCTCGGTTCTGAACCGAGGTAAAAAATGCATTTTTTAATACAGTTGTATTTACCTTGGTTTTCTCTTGGGCTAAAAACCGAGATAAAAAAATCTTGTAGAATCGAGGTAAAATGTCTTGTTTCTTGTAGGAACCTGCCAGGGGCGGAACATTGGGGGAACTAGGGAGTGTCTGGTCCCCGCCAGCTTTTTTTTACCATAAGTATTTGTATAGAATTAATGTTTTTTCTATTGTTATTGAAGGTTAAAAAAATGATGGTTCCCCCTATTAAAATGTAATTAACGCAGGACGTTGTTTGGAAACGTAAGAATCTCTCTATTTTTGATGTGGAATCCAACAAGAAATATAATTCTTTCCTTATCCAACATTACCTTACTTATCCAAGTTATATTTAGCAACGATTTTAATAATTTGATTTAATAAATATAAATGGATTCCAATTAAGATCATCTGATTTATTTTTTTAATATTAAGATAGTATAAAATAAATGTTTTGATATCTTTCGAGAAGTAAAGACGCAATTTTTTTTTAGACAAAATTTTATATATTAGATATCAAGAACCAAAGAAAAAAATCAATGAAAGATATTTAATTTATATATATATATATATTTCATGACTTATTTGTGTATTTTAAATTGTTTAGATTCTCTATTTTAGAATTTAACTTCTTCAATGTTTCCAATGTCGGGTCTATCTCAAAATATGCTAAAGAGAGAACAAATCACATTATGTTTTTTACCAAAAATAAAATAATGAACAAGTTTATTGAAAATGATACTCCCTCCGTTTTTTTTATATTGGCACCCTTTTTTTGACATTTTCCGAAGGCATGTTTCACCACCGATAACTTTTGTTTTGTTTAATAACAAATGATAAAATTTTACTTTTCAGAAACTACACGTTACAGAGAATCCAAAGACATCTCACATGATGTCTATTATTATATATAACAAAAGTTATCGATGGTCAAATATGGTATGAAATTTTTTTTGGTCAAACAGTGCCAATATAAAAAAAACGGAGGGAGTATTAATATATGTGGCGTTCACATTAATTTGGTGATTGAAACCAGCTACTCCCTCAGTCCCTCTATACGAGTGTTATTTCATTATTTATTAATAAAGTTGAAGTTATTTGCAATGTAATACAAATATGACAATTATGTAGGAGATATTGCAAGATTCATCTTAACGCATATTTTAAGAATATTTATTTTATAATTTATTATTATATAATTTAAGATATTAAAACTATAGAACAATCAATGAATACAAACAAAAGAAGAAGTAAGACGATTTTAGATGTACGGATGGAGTATACCATTTTGTTCTTTTAGATGCTCAACTCTTTGAAACTTGGGCATAAGAGTGTAGCTCTTCGTTTTGTCGGAAACTGAGGTATGGTGAGCTATAGTTAATCGGGTGATAATTAGTCTACGTGACATGCTTATTGTTTTGCCGGTGGAGGGTTCCAGAATCATACTCCCACCGTATTACTAATATTGGCTCACTTACTTTTATCACTTGAATTTAGAAAAGATATAATTAGTGGTGGAGAAGGAATTGAAAGAATAAAAAGTAAAATGAGTAAATGAAAACATTTATAATTTGCAAAAAAGTGGAAGAAGTCAATATTAAAAAACCACCATAAAAAAGAAAGTGAACCAATCTTAATGAACGAAAGGGAATACTTGTGTTTCTTGTTTTTGGTGGAATCCTGTAGGATAATTAATTAATCCAATGATTAATTAGTTAGCCCTTTTATCTTAGTTGCTTTTGGTTTCTGATTTGAGATAACAATATTAGCATTGCGTGAGTTTTGATTTTGTGCGGCTGCAAGTAAAAGAAGATGTCGTTCAGAAAATCACGTTCTCTTGTACTAGAAATTGGTACAAATTCTGAAAAGGATGGTGTATAGCTGTTGCATATGTTGTTTTGTTGGTAAATCCTTGCTTGGTAGGATTTGTTTTCATGGTGGTATTTAGTACACACATTTGGTACTTCTGGCTGACACGACTCTCGATGCATCTATTTCTATTACATATGACACGATCATCGTGCATCTGGTACGTCTGACAAAGTTATCACACGTCTTGTACATCAATCTTTCTGCATCTGGTTGTTAGAAGATTCAAGTCAAGGGGGATTGTTTTGAATTTTATTTTGTTTTTGCTCTCATGTACTATATTTTGGATTTTGAGTCGAGGGGCAATTGTTGGTGTCTCCTTAAACTCCAATGAATAAATCAGTTGAGAAATTCAAGAGCATGTAATGGAGAAGTATTCATGAGCCTGGTTATTGTCCTATTCAAGAGACTATTTTAATGGCGAGCAATTGAAGAGCTGAAGTTAAACTCTTATAAATAGAGGGAGAGTTATAGCTATTAGGTGTGAGTTTGAAGACATTTGTTCTGTTCTAAAGTTCACCCCTCTTAGTCTATATTCTGTAAACCCGTTGTGTCAATAAAATCTGAGTCTGTTCATTGAGGTAGCTAAGTATCGTTGAACAATGTTAAAATCTGTGTTCTCTGTTTTTTACTTAAAATACAAATATAACCCTATTATTTTTCAAAAGTATCAATATAAGCCTGTATAATCTGAAAGTGCGATTATAACCCTAACTTTTGCATCAAATGTGCCGATATAACCTTTTGACACTATTTCGCCGTTGACTGGGTATTTTTCGACATTGACCAAATCAAAAAAGACTAAAATACCCCTAGAATTAAACCTAAAATTTTAAGACAATAATACCCCTATGTTTTTCTTCTTCTTCATCTCCAAAAATAGAGCCACCACTTCGCGCCCGCCCCGCCGGCCACCGCTGCCCCGCCTCTGCACCACTGCGCCCAGCATACAGGCAGATAAGGCAAAAAGGGCCCTCCAGTACTGTAACTCTTTCAATTCTGCACCACTGCGCCCAGCATACAGGCAGATAAGGCAAAAAGGGCCCTCCAGTACTGTAACTCTTTCAATTGAGAGAATTGTAGAATCACGTGTAGCATACCGAGAATCACCTTTGCTATATTCCTTCCCGGAGTTTTGCATTGGAACGGAATTAACTCATATTACCAACATGGGAATATAATAGAAACCGTTCACTGAAGAAGAATCTCGGCTTATAAGCACTTAGAAACTTCTGCAAGGTAAATGGGGGAAGCTTTCTTGTTGAAATCTGGAGTGAATACAACATAACCTTCCAGGAACATATGAGTGAGCCCTGTTAAGATTCACCAGCACATAATTGTCCTTTTACACTTCGATAGTTTTCGAATATAACCTGGAGTTGGAAATATGGGAGGGAGTCAATAGTTTCCTACTGAGACAATGCTACTTCGGATGCCGGTAAGAAAAACTACAGTTGTGTGTTCAGATGAAACTAGTTGATGCCCCGCCATCTCCCCCTTCTTGATACGAATATCAAAATGGCATTCAGTGTTTGGGGTAAATTTATAATTTTAATGATAGATACGTTGGAAGGAGTACATCGTGTGCATGAAAAACATCCCAAGAAACATTTGACTATCATTTTCAGGAAAGCCTAGAAGATTTTGCCAAGAATACACAATACTCTTTTTTCCACTAGGTTTTTGATGAGGTTGTGTAATCTTGACATAATTATAAGTGGAAAACGTTGACAACCAAAATGATACTGATGTCCATCATCGTTTCATGAATCCCGGAAGAAAGAAGCCAGGATTTATAAATTTATAAATTATAAATTTTATAAATTTATAAATTATAAATTTTATAAATTTATAAATCCTAACATTTGGCGTCTTGTAATAGGTAGATTTTGTGTTGAATATTAACTAGCCATTAGTTAGTTAGTTGGTTGGTTAGTTAATTAGTTTGTTAATTTGTTAATTTTTTCGGCCATGGCATTAAATTTGCAGCCGAGATTTTGTTAATCTATTTAGAATTAGATTAGGATATTTAATTGTAGTTATTTTAGGACAAAGAATACAAATCCTGTTTGAACTAGGTTTCTGCAGAATCCTGTCTTCTTGGTTGTTGCCGATTTTCATCCTATAAAAAGGGATGATGGCCGAATTATTGAACACATTATTTTATCAGATATATTCATACTTTTGAGACATTCTCATTATCTTCATTGTTGCTTAAACCTGCGGGCTATTTAATTTTCAATATCCCTTTATAGGCGTACCCTGAGGGCTAGACGTTTGTAGAGAAACCATGTAAGTGTACCATGCGAGTTAGACGCTTATAAGTCGAGTTGAGTGTACCCTGCAGGCTAGACGCTGTGATTCGTGCATTTATTTGAGTTGGGCGAGATCCTCAAATAAATAAAGATCCGATTTTCCGTAATCCAGAGTTTTAGCAAGGATATTCATATCATTTATGTTCCTCTTGATTATCCATAGAGGTAGATGGTTTCGCAAAATGGTCACTAGGAGGGGTGTTGTTCAAATTTTCCAAAGAAATACTCCTAGGCCTTTTCAAATTTAACTCCAACATGAGGCCGTAGTGTAAGGGTTCTTGTGAAGTGGATCGAGTACAAATCATACATTAATAACTCAAACAATATGTCTCCAAGACACCATAAGATAAATTAAAGCCCAAATAAAAGAAAATTAAAAAATATTCACAAGTAGTAAATATTCACATATAATATGGCCAAACACTTAAAAATACATGCCTCTTCTCCAACAGGGACCCCAAAATTTGGGAGGTCATTGCCGTACCTCTCAAAAATATAATTTATAAGCCCTAATTGTTTCCTAACTACAACTAAGTTGATAATGGCAAGTCAGAAGCGTCCACATGGAATAGGGATTTTCCTAACCGTCTACACATATAAGGGTAAATGCTAGACCAGATATAGAGATACAAATACATATACATATAAAAGTATGTAACGAGGGGGGTTTTTGGTTTGTTTTTCTAAGTTATGAATTTAAAGATAATTTACTAGCAATCAATAAAAATCTACTATATATGCAACAAACTGCTAAGAAGAGATTAAATACAATTTATGAGACCTTGGGTGCAATTGATTTCCACTTCCAAACCTCTCACATATCATTTAACATACAATTTGTTAAATACTTTTACTACTTTTTGTGAAGATAAATCTTCTATCCTTCTTTGAAAATAGTTTACAAGAGCAGAATCGACATCTCTTGCTAAACCTCAACAATGACTCCTTTAGTCGACCAATACCATTAATGGCATTAAGTACAAAGAATCAACAAGCTTGGTAAAACTTATAAACACTAAACCGTGTCTAGCCATTGAACCAATTCATGCATTTACACTAGATCAGTCAAGAACGTTCAACTTTCATAAACTTCTCTTATTTACTACACAAAACAAACATGACAAAGAATTTGACATTATCACATTCATCTAGCATTTATAATATCGTCAACCATATTAGAAGCTAATTCGTGCTCTTTGATTCCATATTAAAATAGGGTCAAACTAGCTACGTTCTGCCAATCCTAACAATGATACAAGCAATTCATGTAGTCAAACTTCCAACTCCATTAATGTATTCAACAAAAATATTTAAAGTACAATAAATTAATAATTAGCTCATATATAGTTCTCAAGACATGGGCTTGGAACCCTTAACCAATTGCTCCCAGGACTAAGTTTAGCTACTAGAATTCATACTAAACAACAATAAAAATTCAAACATAAAATCAAGATAAAACAAAGATGAAAATGGTAGAAAATTAAGGTTTTAGAGCTGCAGAATCGGGAAGAAAAATATATGTGAAGGAGAGAGGATAAGATGTTATTTATAGTACAAAAAGTCAAAAAGTGGATCTGGGCAGCGACCTGTTGCAACACTTGACAGAGGCGTCGTGTCTTCAAGTCTTCATGGTCTTCAAGTTGCTTTCCAACGTTTTCTTCTTCTTGCCTAAGTGTATACATATTTTCTTCACGTCTTCAAGTCTTCATGGTCTTCATTGTTTTCATTTTCTTCAAAAGTAGTCTTCATGGTTTTCAACCTTTTGAATTATTACCTTATCTCACAAAATTCCTTATAAAAGTGATAAGAGCGCAAAATTCACCCTTAACTCTCCTAATAGAATTTCAAGGTAAAATGAAGTATCTAAAGCACAAAAGCATACCAAAATGAGTACAAAAGATCCCAAAATTTTCGTATACTATGGACACATCAGATGTTAATAGTGGGAAAAGAATAGAGGACTTGGGATTCACTCTAGTTTATTGGTGTCAGATAGCTTGGAGAGAATATTAATTTATAATGGCTGCATAAACTCATCAAGTGTTCTATGTAAAAGATCCGGTCAACCCTAGGTGGGAGGTAGTTAAGGGTAAAAGGGTTTTCGTTTAGGAAAATGATTTTTAAGATTTGATTGGTTTTGGTCCAAATGTTTTTATTCATTTCATTAATAACGGTATAATGCTAGAGGAAGATGAGGCAAGCCTGCGTGTACATTTGGGACACTCGGGCCATGATGAAGTAATAAGAGTTGATCACCAAGAATAAAATTAAAGTCAAGAAGATGTTGCCAAAAAATAGAAGAAATCGATGACTTGATTGTAATATAAAGTAGTTGTGTTTTTGAGAATGACCAAATGTTGGGAGGGAATTCTAAATCCAGAACTTGTTCGGGCCCACTAGTCTAAGGGGCTTGTATCACCTATTCCTTGTTCATTTTGCAAGTTTTGTACATACACCCATTCCTCCAAATACAATTCACCATATAGACTTCATATGTTATAAAATCCAAACCAACCTCAATTGAATTCAAATTTCAAATGGCTTTACGATAATTAGTGGTCATATCCTAGGAAATTAATCATTAAAATTTTTTATTTAGTCTAGTACACGCTTCCATAGAATAAAACATATTTCCAACATATGCCTGACTAAAGTCAAACATAAATTACACTAGAAGAGCATCACTTGAGGCGGGGTATCCTTGAAGCTTTAAACGATCTCTCATATGCATGTCGCTTGCGTTCAAGCTTCTATATACGTTCCCTCAATTGGCACACCTCAACGCGATCCCATTTGTATCAATTCTTCATGCTTTTGATAAATTTTGGGCCAAACTCCTCTAGAAATAAAATTTACCAAAAACAATTAATAATAACATTATTTAATAATAGAAATTTGAGATTAAATCAATAAATGTACCTTATTCAACCATTGCTCACTTGCTAGGCTCGGTTGTGTCAAGTGTTTTGTGACACCACTTGTGCTCAAAGAGTATTCACTTCTTCATCACAAAGTACTATTTGTCAAAGTATTTGCATAGTTTTTCCTCGCCATGAAAATCCAATCACTCAACACTTCTCAAAATCAACATAATCAAGTTGTCATAAGGGGGACTCTTGATTAAGTGGGCTCAGTGATGTGACCGATAGTTGGTATGATGGATCGAGCTATTATCTCGTAGAGAATACGCTGGTTAATAGTGATGTAATTTAGACTAAAGGATTCCGGTAGGCCCGCCCCTTTCTGCCATCACTAAATCAATCAATTGACAGATGATCCGCCAACTAATTAAAAACCAAGAGGAGGCTCGAGTATTAAGGGTCAAAGTTGAAATTTTTATTGTTGCTCCCGCCCATACTACTATGCTACCAATAATGGTAGATAGTGGCAAATACTGGGGTAGTCTACAGAGATGTTAGAGATCTAATAATAAACTATAGACAACCATGATCGGGTCGTCAATCCGACCATATTTTAGGAATAATCAATGTCGGTGAAAATAATCATTGGGGAGTTTTTATAACTAAAACTACTAGAATGCAATTGATCACGAGAATAAACTGTATAAACTAGCACTTGGCCAATATTTGCGTAACATGATTAATGTCATTTGGATCATCGATTTCATGACATATAACTATAAGCCCATTCTAGTGTTTATGACACTTGGTATGGTCGATGGTCAACACTTCCTCATACCGGTCACGTAGGGTGTGAACATAATCTTTTATCGACACTGCCTCCGTAGTTAGGGGAGTGCAACGATGGCCCTTCCTACCATGCAGATCTGAGTCCTCCCCGTGCTATTACGTCCCGGTAACTACACCATGGATGCTTCTCCTTATGCCTAAAAAGGAAAAGGAGGTGAAACACCTTATCAATGGCTTTAGGGTTGCATAGCTAACACTAGTTTGCTACTCTATCTATCTCTACCCACTACTCTTCGTACAATCTCATCGGCTTACAAGTGCACGGTCGATCATAACGTCGATAACGACAACCAACGTGCACATACCCACGTGTATATGAACCTATCATTAACCCAAGTGCATCTAGGTTTCCCTCCCCGGGGAGTGTCAATATTGCGACAACATGAAAGTAGACATTGGTGTGTGCTAACTAAGTGTGACAATCATGAAATTCACAAATATCAAGAACAAGGCAACATAATATCAAAAATCACATAGAAATAGATTAATCTAGGAAATCTCACAAAATAGACACTAATACATGAATAAAAATATAATCCCCAAGTTAATTACCTACTCCCTAAATATTAAACCCGTTTATTTCATTGTACTCAACAATGTTGGGCGAAAGAAAAATAAAGAGAAGAAAGAAAAATAATCTAGAGAGAAGGAAGAGTATTTCTCTCTCTAACTTCCTCTTAAAGATAAAAGGTGGGTATAAACTTAAACCCTAGTAGACAAGAGTCCATATATATATTAGTAGGGAATTGGGCCTGGAAAAAGGCCCAAAAAATTGGCAAAAAATCCTACCAGCTGCAAACGGCACGGGAAGTGGCGTCTGGCACAGTTAGTGTCAGTTGAGGCTTCTTTGTGGTGGTGTGGACCGTCAGTCGTGGCACGAACCATGACCTTATGCCGACATAGGCTTTCACTCATGGCACGGACCGTGACCTCGTGCCGGCACTGGCCGTCGGTCATAGCATGGATATATGCTTCGTTCCGGCGGTATTCATGTAAACCGACATGGTTCATCGGCTGGATATCTATTTTTCATTTTTTTGGCATGCAGGTCGTGTCGTTTCGTGCATTCTATTGGCTGGAACCTCGTTATGCTCACTAACATGGAACGGGTTGTGTCGTTCTTCACACCCCGTGGGCTGGTGTTTGTATTAGTGACTTGAAATGATGCGAACCATTTGAAACGGAACAGTTCGCGCCCATACTTCACTGAATTTTGGAGTGAAAAGAAGACATGGGGCACGGGCAGCTGGGGTCGGCATGGTCCATGCTGGAGGTCTCTGGCATGGCCCGTGTTTCCTGACGCGGTCTGAGTATAGAGCCGGCATGGGCCTTGCTAGGATCCCTTCATGCCGTTGGGCTGGCCTTATCCTAGCCCTCGTCCGGCCGACTAATTTGTTTGCTCTTCTACGGAAGAACCGATGATCTAATTTGAGAGTTCTTGAAGTAGATTTTATAGTACTGAGAAAATGAATCCAGTGGTGCTATCTTCAAGGGATGATTATTCTTGGATCGTTCCCAAAATTCCATGCAATCTAGGACAACACTTCCTCCACTTTTTCCTTTGCCTTCTTGAACTTCGAATATGCCTTTTCCGGGCTCAATTCCATCTACTACTATGCTTTGGAGTCCATGGCCTTCAATTTACTTCCATCCTTGCGAACAACCTTCGATATCTTCTACCATCCTTGGGATCGACCTTCAATATCTTCTACCACCCTTGTGGATGATCTGCTACAAAAAGATGAAGAAAAAGTACTCAAGAGAAACCTACTAATGAGATCAAAACGGGAGATATAGGTTCCCTTGTTTACAAAGTGTTCTTTAGCTCTAATTAGTTTACGAAACTCACGATTTAGACAGGGAAACCAAAAATGGCCGTCTAAACCCTTTGTCTTGTAAACCTAAATAAAACTAGCAATGATCTAAAAAACAGATGATAATAGATGTGTCAAATGCATTGTTTAACACATGCATAAAGAGGAATATAAATCCCCCACACACTTAAACAAAAATGAGAAAATATCTAAGGAAAATGTAGAATGGAAAGAGAAGTTAGCCAATGCATTCAACTTATTTCCAATCTACCCTATTTCCCGCAAAGAAGTAAGAATCTCACAACTCTCACACTCTCCAAAGATACTAAAGTTACCTAACCACACGAAATATTGTGAATAAAAAGGTAAGAGCAAATGATAAGTGTTGAACTAGCTTACTCCCACAAATAGTCCGCCAAAAGCAATCCAAGAGTTGTTGCCAAAAAACCCACCAAGGATAATCCAAAAGATCCTCAACTTAGTTGTAACTAAGGATAACTCGAAGTTCTCGACTTAGCTATAACCAAGGTTAATGCCGAAAGATCCTCAAATTAGTTTCCGTTTCTCTCAATTTCTCTCATATTTTTCTAGAAATTGTTTCGGGTTTTCAACCTAGAATTCACACATGTTGAGCTCACCATCTCACCTTTTTCCACACGGCCTCTCATTTTTACCTAGACCTTTGACCTATCCGTGCTTTTTTCTCTTTTTTTCCTAAGTTTCCCTTTCAGGTTTCCAACTTAGCTAGGTATATTTGTTTTCAATTTTTTAATTTTTTTTATAAAAAAATTGTAGCACAAAATGCCCCAAAGTTGGGATTCATGCTACAAAAAGATAATGAAAAAGAAAAAATTACACCACCAAAGATTCCAAACACACACCCCAAAACAAACTACAAAGAGATGCCCCGAAAGATCACACCACCAAAAAGTTTAACAAACTTCCCAAAACAAAAGATAATCACCAAAAGAAACAAATAAGAAAAACACCAAAAATACAAAGGAATCCAAAGATGAAAAATTCCTAAGTGTTTCATTACTCCCTCCCCCACACTTGAACTTCGCATTGTCCCCAATGCAATGAAACAAGAAAAACCATGAGTAGGAAAGAGAAAAGTAGTGGAACTCAGTCATGTGACCTCGAAGGGTCCCTCCTCAAGTGTCGTATCTCATGCATCCTTCTTCTCTCCTCTTGTCGTATTTCTTGCCTCTCGATAGGCATGACATCCCCAAAACCATCGAGACTTGAGATGTGAAACCGCTCAATCAATTTCTCGATGGCTTCTTCTTGGACATCCGATCTCTCGTGTACTGTGTCCCCGAACGTGTACCATGTCCCCAAATGTGTACCGTGTCCCAGAACAACCCAAATTCGCCACCGTAAATGGAGAGGGAACCGGATGGCCCAAGTGTTGGGATGAAACTCCAACCATTCCTCTCATAGATATCTTTCCAAATTTCTTATTTCTCATGGAAATGTATTCCTCCACAAAATCCAAAACCGGGACACTGTGAAATCCAAAAATTCCCCTCCGGAGTAGTCACCCAAAGAACATGGAAATTCAAACCGGGACACTGTGAAATCTCCCCATGATAGAATACTCCAATGGAAAAAAATTGTTGAACATATCAAAATGCCGGACAGAAAATCACGTTGCTCTTGCAAAGATGCTTCCTCTCAGTGCTCGAAAGAATTCTTAATAAAAATGGAATGCCTTGTCAGTGTGTCCTCGGAACCAACTTCCCGTACTTTCATCCAAATGCTTGGGCAATCTCCCGATGTAACGTAGTGTACTCCTTATGATCCAAGTGAAAATGTATGCTTCTCATCCCCTCACTATCCTTTATTACTCCAAAGTTTCCAAAAACTCCAAAGTCTACCGTATGTAGGTCTTGGAATAATTGTCTAGAAAATCCTCTAGATCTATTCGGAATAACAAATACGAGACGGGCTCATGTAGGCCCAGGGCTTCCAATGTTTCCTTGGAAGAAAACTTCATCTCCAATATGGTTTGCTTTGGGAAATTCAAGTTCTTCCATATCCAAGCTGCACTCCCAGAAATTGTGGTCAAACCCATAAACTCATCAACATAAGCGGGGTTAGGAAGAAGGGTAGTCTTCGGCCCTCGTTTTCTAACCTTGGTCTGCTTCTTCCTTTTGTCACCCCGAGAATATGTTCCTTTTTCCGACCTAGTTCTTTTTGTAGCCATCCTATGTACAGCAGGAAAAGATGGTAATACAAGGAAAATCTAAGACATGCATCAAGACTCATTCTGAAAGAATAATTATTCTTAACTAGCCATAACATTCCAAATTATGTTATCCCAAAATAAGAGCCATTTAATCAAGAAACATTCTCCCTAAACAACCAACCTACAAATCATAGCATCCCATCATGAAGATCATGCAATTAAGAATAATCCCTCTTAAATTATTACAATCAATGAAGATCATACCATCAAGGCACAAGGACTGTACATTCATCCCCATACTTATTTAGCACAAGATCACTCAAATAACCCAAAACATTTCTCCAAATGCACTTCAACATAGTTTTGAGTATAAAGCTCCTCATCACATCACCATCATACTAAATAAAGAAAGTAAAGATAAAGCTCAAAGGATTACCCAGAATTTGAAACCAACATATGAAGAATCCACACAAGAAGAAGCAAAAATGTTAACTTTTGAGAAGAAATGGCTCAAATTTTGTAGTTTCACCAAGGAGAAGTGAGAGTGGGTGTTTTTGAGAGATTTTAATGGGCTAAATGAATCATATGGGTGATGTAATGTAATATGGATCATTATTTTCAGCAAAGAATATGATTCAAAAAGAGGTACAAATGAGATATGGATGGCATTTTTTAAATTAGAGAATAAAAGGGACAAAGGTACCAATCTATTTATGTATAAGGGAGGTGTTGATGTACTATTTACACCAAGATTTGAAGGAAACAAGGGTTTTTGCTGAATTAATGGGCCAAATATTTCATATTTTGGCTTAAAATTGAAATTTTTGTAAATCTAAAATTTTGGCCCCAAAAGTCGCAGCACATGAAGCCTGACACAAGGTTACCCTCATGGTGAAATGGGCCGTGAGTCCTAGCACATGCCATGCTGACACCGCCTTTATGCCTTAGCACACTCCGTTTTGAGCATTGACAGGGGTTGTGCTAGATGATTAGCACGAGGGAGCCCTCGCGCATAATGCCCTTTTTTGTTTTTCCTCCCTTTTTCCGAAGAAAATTTGTCACCTTAAAAATACTATTTCCTATACCAAAGAGCATGAGAATTGACTTCAAAATTTATTAACCAACAAGAGTTTCATTCCAAGATCCTTTTTCTTAAACAAAAAACATGAAAATATATGTAATACAAACAAATCAAGAGCAAACCAAGAAAGGCCACATAATTTTATTGTCGTTGTCACGAATTATTTCTTTTTCGTGGAATTGAAATGAAGGAACATACCATTGGATCTCTGGAGTCGCCATCGCCAACTCCACCCACAATGACATCCTTGTGAATAGTCTCGACAAGGTGTCATCCTTACCTTTAAGCGCTTTGTTTCCCAAGAATAGAGGATATCCATTCCTAGCCATTGTCTAGTCCTTATCAATTTCCTTTGGTTTAGGAGGTGTTCGAGGGTGTTTTATGTCCTTTCAACTCTCCACTAACTACTGCATGTTAGTGTGCATAGAAAAACAATCCAAAATTGACAAAATATCGCTAGCATCCCGCAAAGGACAAATTTCATCGACAAAATCATAACAATTGAATGGAAAGGTGGGAATTCTCTCAACTCTTTCATAGTCATCAAATACTTAATCAAGAAGACTATCTTCATTACTCTATTCAAGAGCTTAATGAAGGCAATCATCATTATCTATCATTCAAGAGTCATCATATTGATTAAATTCTTCACATAAGGTTATACCTTTGTACACAAGAGAGGGATTAGGTGAATCATGCTTAGATTTGTAAACACCAAACCAACACTATCGATGTCATCCTCTAAGGTTAGTGTTCCCGAATGAACATCAATCTTAGTCCTTGATGTTTTAAGAAAATGTCTCCCCAATAAAATTAAGGGTGCACCACCAGCGTGCACAACATCAAGGACATATAATTCCATTGGAAAAATTAAGTTTCCCACTTGGACCATAACATTCTTCACTAGTCTTCAAGGAATAGCTTGGGAGTGATTAGCCATTTGGACGATTACCCTTGTTTCTTTAAATTCACCTATTTCTAGGTTTTCATAAATGCAAAAAGGAATGCAATTAATAGAGGCTCCTAGATCAATCAAAAAAATTTTCACCTAAAGAAATAGGAATGGAAAACATGCCAGGGTCTGAAAATTTTGTAGGAAACTTCCTATGATTCATAGTAGAAACTCCCCCTACTTTCAATTTTCCTATCTTCCTTAGTGGTTTGTTCCTCTTGTTAGTGCATGCAAATTTCAAGAATTTAGCATATGAAGGAACATGGTCAATCAAGTAAAAGAGTGGAACAGTAACCTCAACCTTCTCGAATATTTTATGGATGTGCTTGACATTTGTTCTCACCTTCAACCTTCCTCTAAGTGCACCAGGGAAAGATGGCAGAAAATTCACCCTCACCTCGGGTATTGGAAGTTCCTTGAAAGGTTCCTCCTCCAAAACCAATTCTTTCTCCCCAAGTTGGTTTTGTTACATTCCACGACCAAGTCGTCCTCTTGTAAAATCTCCTTCATGGGCTCGTACACTTCCTTCCCGCTTCTTAATTTCAAAGCCTTTCATTCCTCAGATTGATTTTCGGTTGGGAAGGAAGCTTGTCGGACTCCTTGGTTTCAACTAGGCTCATATAGGTGGCAAGTGTCCCGACTTGATTCTCAATATTTTTATGCCCAAAAATGCACTAGTCTCAAGATCTTCAATCTCTCGCCTTGTGCGCTCAGCGAAGACATCTTGTTTCTCAGCCAGTTGAGAGATTACTTCAAGGATTTCCTCTCAATCCAACATATAGAGTGAGACATTGTTGATGGAAAGCCCTTCTCCCATAGAATAGGGTTGAGATGGAGCTTTTCCTTCTCGGTCGTACCCTTCCACTTGATTCTCCTCGCACCTACAAAAGTCGGAGTGATCACGGTACCTTGGGTTGAAGGTGTTCGCGTTGGGGTCTTGCCTTTCTCCTCTTTGGTTCCCATGGAAATATTATTGTGGCTCCACTGAACTGTGGCCTATTTCATCCGTTGTTGAAATTCAACGCCTTAGCTTTCTCCATATCTTCCACCACTTGTGGGTAAACATCAGTGTGATAATCAAGCCTGAAAATTCTGTACACTTTCGCTTGTTAAACTACCCTTTTCATGAATTCTATCATCATGGAAGCAAGATCTTGGACTTACTCCTCTAACTTAGGGGATTAAGACGGTCCATCCACGGGTTTCACCCAAGGTCTTGTACCAAACTTCCTTGAACCATTTTCCATCTCTTCAAAGAGTTCCATTGCTTCCCTTGGGTTTTTGTTGGAAATTGAACCATTGCAAGTGGCGTTCACAATATGCATGTCATCATCACACAATCCCTCGAAGAAATAGTTAACCAAATCCTTCTCCTTGAATGGATGATACAGACAACTTTCTAATAATCTCTTGAATTCTTCTCAATACTCATGGAGGGATTCGTTAGAAAACTGAGAGATATTAGAAAGCATCTTCTTCAACCCACATACTTTGAAGCTTGGAAGCATTTTTTGAGAAATTTGTACTTTATATCTATCCAAAAGGTGATGCAAAAGGGAGGGAGATAGTACAATCAATCTTTGGTCGAATCCCGAAGTTAGAAAGAAAATGACCTCAAATAATAATCTTTCTCTGAGACTACCACCAACTTCATGTCTGTACAATCTAGGTGGAATTCCAAAAGATCCTTGTTCAGATCTTCACCGGCAATTCTATGGAACGTCGACAACCAATGAATCATACGGCTCTTGAGTTCACGTGTCACATTGGGTGGAAAGGGTGGGAAGATGATGCAAAGGGGGTTGATTCTCCAAATTTAGAGCCATCAACTCCCATAAAGTACAATTTTCTTCCGCCATTTCTCCGCTCTCTATAACTACAAAAAATTGGTTCTTTTGGACTCCCAGTCTAGTTCTCCTAATCCTTCATCTTCTACAATTTGCGTACTTAATTAGATAATGTAGAGCTACTGAGTTAGTGGTACGAGCATATACCATAAACTGGGAGCATATAGTACCCAGTTAAGAAAAAAACTAGCAGAAAGGTTAGAAGTAACGGGATACTAATGAGCAAGCTCAACAAAAAAACCAATAAAAACAAAAATAAAACCAACACTACCTACTCTACTAACACGCTATGCAAGTTAACTACTAGATCGCTAAACTAACATCCTCAGTAATGGCACCAAAATTTGGGTCCCTCCCTTCCGGTATCACTAAATTAATCGACCGACGATTGACTTTCCAACCAATTAAGAAAAAGAGGAGGCTTGAGTCTTAAGGGTCAAATATGAAATTTATATTGTTGCTCCCATTCCTACTACTATGCTACCAAGAAAAGTAGATAGTGGCCAGTACCGGGGTCGTCCACAGAGATGTTAGGAATCTAATAATCAACTACACACAACCGTGATCAGGTTGTCAATCTGACCTCTTGTAAGGAATAATCAATGTTGGTGAAATAGGCATTAGGGGGTTTTATAACTAAAACTACTAGAATGCAGTTGATCACTAGAATAAACTATATAAACTAGAACTCGGGGAATATTTGCGTAACATGATTAGTGACATTTTGATAATCGATTTCAAAACATACAACTATAAGCCTAATCTAGTGGTTTTGACAAATGGTGTGGTCGATGGTCAAGGCTTCCCGATACTTGTCACGTAGGGTGCGCACGTAATCTTCCATCGGTACCACCTTTATAATTAGAGGAGTGCGACGATGGCCCTACCTACCGTGCAGATCTGAGTGTCCCCCATGCTATTACGTCCAAGGTACTAAACCATGAATGCTTTTCCCTCTACCTAAAGAGGCAAAGGGGGTAAAGCACCTTATCGATCGCTCTAGAGTTGCAAAGCTAAACCTACTTTTGCTTCTTTTTCTATCTCTACCCGCTACCCATAATACTAACTCGTTGGCTTACTAGTGCATGGTTAATCATAACGTTGACAATGGAAACCTACTTGCACACACTCACGTGGATCCAGACTCATATTTACCCTAAGCACATCTAGGCTTCCTACCCTCTGTAGGTATCTATTTTGTAGAAACATGAAAGTAGACTTTGGTGTGTGTTAACTAAGCATGACAATCATGCATTTCACAAATATTAATAACAAGCTAATATAATATCACAAATAACATGAAAATATGTTAATCTAGGAAATATCACAAAATAGACATTAATACATAAATAATAATATAATCTCCAAGTTAATTCTCTACTCCCTAATAATTGAACCAATGTATTTCATTGGATTCAACACTTTGGGAAAAATAAAAACAAAGAGAAGATACAAAAAGAAGCTAGAGAGAAGGAAGATTATCTTCTCTCTTTAACCTCCTCGTAAAGTTGAAAAGTGGGAATAAAATTAAACCCTAGTAGACAAGGGTCCATATATATAATAGTAGGGAATTGGGCCTTGAAAAAGGCCGAAAAATGTCCAAATACCCTAGAATCCGTAAACAGCACGGGAGGTAGAGTCTGGTACGGTTTGTGTCAGCCGATGCCTCTTTGTGTTAGCATATGCCGCCGGTCATGGTATGGCCCGTGGCCTAGTGCCAACGAGGGGTGTCGATCATTACACATACCGTATGCCTCGTCCTAGCTCAGTCTGTGTCAACCGGCACGGGCCGTAGGTTGAAACTCCATTTTTGATCTTCTGAGCGCACGTCCCGTGTCGTTTGGTGTGGCCCGTCGGCTGGAACCCAATTTTGCAAAGTAACATGGCACGATCTGTGTCTTTCTTCCCACCCCGTACGATATTCATAGCATTAGTAACTTGAAACGACTTGGACTATGTCAAACGAAATGATCTGCGCCCATACTTAGCCAAATTTTGGAGTTAAAAGACGACATGGGGCATGGGCAGCTGAGGTCAGCACGGTCTGTGCAGGAGGCTTTCGGCACGCTCTGTGTTTCTTTACATGGTCCATGCTAAGTTCTGGCAGAGGCTGTGGTAGGATTCATTTGAACCAGTTGGGTGGACCTCGTGCTGGCCCTCGTGCTAGCCTTGGCTGGTCCGGCTGTCTGACTTGTTTACTGCGCTATGGAAGAACCGCTAATCCGATTTTAGAGTACATTTAGTTGATTTTTATAGCTATCGAGAAGAATAATCTAATGTTTCTATTCTCAAGGGTTGATTCTTCTCTGATCATTTCAAAAACTATGTGCCATCTCAGACAACACTTCCTCTGCTTCTTCCTTGGCCTTCTTAAACTTTGAATCCACCTTTTTCTGGCTCAATTCTATCAACTACCATGCTTTGGATTTCGTGGCCTTTAATATACTACCATACTTGCGAATGAATTTCGATATCTTCTACCATCTTTACGAATAGCCTTCACATATCTTCTACCACCCTCGCGGATGACCTTCTGCAAGTAGATGATGAAAAAGCACTCACGAGCAACCTACTAATGACATCAAAAAGAGAGATCTAGGTGCCCATGAATAAAAAGTGTCCATTAGCTCTAATTATGTTTACAAAACTCGGGATTTGGAAAGGAAAATAAAAAATGGCCGTCTAAACCCTTTAATGTGTAAAAATAACTAAAACTAGAAATCAACCAAACAAAAGATAATAATAAATGTGTCAAATGGATCAGCTAACACATGCATAAAGGTACACATCACCAGTCTTCCTAGATCATGAGAATTGCGTTAAAATTATTTTACACTACATGTAATAGGGTCAATACTAGGATATTCATAATTGAGTGCCCATTCCCGCCAATGACAAACGTCAACTATAGGACCATCCTTCACTTGGGGGTATATATCTTCCAAACCCTTATAGGGGAAATTAATGATTTTTTTTATTATCCACAGGTTAATCTCATCATCAAACCCATTCACCCTAGTCCAATAACTCATGTAAATTAGCATAAAATTGGAAAACCTCATCTAAGTACGAGGGTTCATCTAATTTTAAAATTTTAAGAATGTGTTGACCATCAAATTTGAGTATGGGTTCAGCTAACCCTATGCATTATACACATTCAAATAAATAATATAGCTACCCATCAATTTCCTAATATCCATTAAAGTATTAAAAATAGTTTGCACTTGAAAAGATACGAAACTTTCTTCATAGCCGGGGTTCCTTGGTCGACTACCCCTCGTCGATTTGGACTGACGCCAAAGAATTCTTCCACCGAGATTGGAAGAAGATATTCCGTTGAACTTCCCACATGGTGGATAGTTTGAATTTGAAAGAGGATTGGAGTTTTGGAGTCGGAATTTGATTTAGGGTTCTGATTTTAAATCCAAATTTGGGGATTTTTTTTAAAATAGTTGACACATTTCCGAACTCGTGACTTGTTCAGATTGTTTAATTGAAGACCCGATTTATAGTTCCTACTTTGTAACTACAATTCAATTGAGAAATTCAACATGTCCAAAAATTTAGTTCCAAGCTTAAACAAAAAAAGTGATCTTTCAAACAAAATCACCAAAAAAAGGAAGCATTTTTTTATCAACATAGGGACGGAAAGTACAAACGAGCTTGGAACCAAGCTCATAACTGGCCAAGATTGGGGTTTTGTTTTCCACGACTAAATTACTTACGGGTTTAGAACCCAATCTTGGCCCAAATAAATAAAGGACTGAACAGGTTCCGCATCCAGAACTTAATCGGACTATATGGTTCTCTAATTTTTACTCAACACTTACATTACCAAATGTCCGCAATTGACTTATCCTTTATGGTAACTTGATGAGACGCCAAAAAAACTTTCCAAATCTTCCAATTCTACCGCACAAATTGTTACCCTTCCATTCCTATACACTTCCTATACCACAAACAAACCCAATTCTTCCTCCAACCCTAGAAAATTAAAGATTTCTTTTCAAGAACACTCAAAAATCAACAATTTGGATTTCTTCAATCCGGAAGATTTTTTGAGCAAATGGTGATATTTCTTGACATTCGAGGATTATTGGAGGCTTCTTCACCAACATAGAGACCGACTCAACCCGGAAAGGCCAAAGCACCATTATGGGTAATTCTTGAAAATTTGCCTTTTTCAGTGTTTTGAAGAGGTTAATGGTATAATTGATATTATTGTGCATGAGGATGGTTATAAGCTCTAAATTGAGGTTGTGGAGATATTTTTGAAGTGGTAGTGTTAATTCTTGTGGTGGATTGTTGTGGTGAGAATATTGTGGATTGTTGAAGTTGTAGTGTTTGTGCTTGTGGTGGATTCTTTAGGCGAAAATATTGTGGAATGATGAAGTGATAGTATTTTTGCTTCTTGTGGATTTTTTTGTGGTGCACTTTGTTGATCCTTGTGGTGATAGTGTTGAAGTATATATTTTTTAAATTTTGGTGGTGGTAGAAGTGGTGCAATTTCTGTAGACTATTGTGCATTTGAGGTTGGATTTTGGGTTTCATTGTTGTTGTGGAATAAGGGTTAAATAAATTATTCTTATGGCCCCTAAAAAGAGAAGAATGGAAGAAGGTAGTTCCTCTAACCCAACACCTTCAGTAGTTTATGACCCATCTCTTCGTTTTCATGGCTTGACAAAGATAAGAGGGGATTGTGCCGAAAGATTGGGGAGGTTGGAAAACACTAGGGTGATCATGGTCACTTGGTTGGATTGTGTGGATGTTTTGACTAAGTTTGGTTTGTTGGAGGCGGTTGATACTATGTTGGAAAAAAGTGGCCTAGATCACTTCAAAAAGGTCAATGCCCCAACCTATAGATCATGGGCACTTGAGTTCATCTCCACATTGAAGAAGGTCACTTGTGAGGATGGTATCCCGGGATCGTGTTTCACCTAAATGATAAGATGAAAAAATCTTCACATGATGATGTAATGTTGGCTTTGAGGTGAGACTACACTCCGGGCGCCGAGGCGGAAGTGATTTTTGTGGAAGGAGAAAACTACAACACCCAAGAATTTTGGGAATGCCTCACAAGAGAAAGAAGAAATCATCACTCTAAGGCTTCTTTAATTATCCATCTGGCGATCTGGTATGTCCAGGGGAGTTCAAAAAGTGTTCTACAATTAATATGAAGCACATTTAGGCATTTTCCATGTACGGAGATGGTGCCCCGAATTGGGTTGATGTATAGGTTGATGGTTGCATCGAATTGTCAACCAAGGAATCGGGGGGCATTTGTGTTGGGGAAATGATCACGCTCTTTGCACATCTTCATGTCCACATTCCACCAAACTTGGTGCCACTTGGTCGCCACCCCGGGGAAAGCTTCTACACCATTAACTTTTTGGTGAAGGCAAAAATGTTAAAACTCACCGAACACCCCACAAAATTCACTTTGCTTATCCATGAAGGAAATCCCTACATGACCCTTCCATCAGACCAACTATTGGGTTTCCCAGAGATATCCTCGGATTACCCCCCCCCCCCCCCCCCCAAAGGAACACTACTTTTACTGGATTGCCTCAAGACTAAGGGTAAGTAAGCCAAATTGGTGCACAACCACAAGTTACTCCATCTGGCTCATTTACTCAAATCCAAGTATCTTTTCATACCATGCAAGAGATACTTGGAATATGGATAATACACATGAAGGCATGGAACAAAAAGTGGTCCACATGGACCAACGGTTGGAAAATCTTGAGTATTTTATCGAGGATATTTATAAGGGCATGAATGACAACATGGATGCAATCCTTTCAATGCTCTCATTGTCCTTGGGCAATGACCCACCATCGGATTTAGTGGAGAAGAGGATGAGACACGAGAAGGATAGAGCAAGGAGATGTCCGAACCAAAACGATGGCGCGGGACCTTCAAGGTTCTAATTGTGAGCATTTCGTATTCATCTTCCCTACTTTCACTTTGATTAGTTATATGCATTGGGGACATTGCATGATTCAAGTGCCGGAGAGGGAATTTTGATGCTCACGTTTGCTCGTTTGTTTAATTTTAATTTTTGGTTAATATATATATAATAAAAAGAATCCAACTAAGTTGAAAACTTGAGAGGGCAACTTAGGCAATAGCGGGGGCCGGGATATGTGGTAAAATTGAAAGGGAAACCTATGCAAAAATGAGAGGTCAAATGGTGTGGAAAAATGTGAGAGTGAGCATTGAAAAAGAAAAAAAAAGTGTGAAGCTAGGATGAAAACTTGAGAGAGCTCCTAGGAAAAATGAGAGAAATTGAAAATTTTATGCTTCTCTTTATTTTTCTGTTGGGTAGATTTTTGGGTAGAGTAAGTTAGCTTGACATTATATGTATACCTCACTCTTGTTATTGGTTGTTGGGTGTTTAGATTATCTTAGGCTTTGGGATATGGGAGTGTGAGATATTCTTATATTTTGGGGGTTCGAGTAGTCTAGGAATAAGATGTTGGGTATTTTGGGAAAATGTTTTCATGATAGTTTATGCTTAGGTCTTTACTTCTTCTTGTTTACTCTAGGACGAGTAAAGGTTTAAGTGTAAGAGATTTTATGAGACGCCAAATGCATGTATTTTCTGGAGCATTTAGCATCTCTTTTGTCATCATTTTGTTGGAAGATTTCTTGATTTAGATAGGTTTGGGGTTGGATGACCGTTTTCGGTTTTCATAACTAAATTGTTCTTTTCTTAACCTACTTTGAATCTAAAGGAATTGTATCCTTATGAGTGATGTGCTCATCTCTTTTTAGCACATTTGAAACTCATATTTGTAATAAATTAAGATTTTATGGAAGAATAATGGATGCTTTATTGGTAAATATGTTAGGATGATGATTTAGAAGTTATATCCTCAGTCTCTAGTGTATAGTGTTTTGGGATGGTCTTTTATGATCATGTTCATGACAGAAGATTCACAAGGAAGATAATGTTTTAGAAGTGAAGTCCAATAATATTTGGTAGAAGAAAAGTTCGGATTTGAAGAATAAAGGCCTGCTGGGAGGCCGTCGTCGTGCCTTTCAAAGATAGTATTTATAGCCCTAATTGCGGCCAACTACTAGAAAGTGGATAGTAGCAAGTCGGGGTCGTCCACGAGGAATATGGGATTTTATCGAGTGTTAAAAGCAGTGAAAAAGCACACGAAGAATTTACTTCTACATGTGTGGTAACAAACTTGGGGGGTTTTGATTTTAGAAAAGCACTACGATTACTTTAAATAACTAGATTAACCAACAATTAGAGAAATTAATATAACTACGATCACACTAGCTCTAAAGATGTAATTAAGATTATAACGATTTTTGGGCGCAATTGGTTTACATTTCTAGTTATCCTTTGATCATCGACTAATCATCCTATTTTTATTAATTAACCACATGTTGTGGATAACTTATCAACACCATTCGAGTCAAGACATTTCTCACCTCTCCTCGATTACAGCTAGAGTGGGCGATCAGCACCACACAATAACCCTTACCCTCGGGTCACTCTAGACGATCGGCATCATAGACTTCCCCAAGAATAGAAATAAACATGGAGACCCAACACAACTACCACAATGTCCTACAAGCGAGAAACAT
>JAULKM010008134.1:0-14958 GCA_032355605.1 Rubia tinctorum | reverse complement strand
CCACGGCCGACCAAGATCGGATTCCACTAGAGAGAAAAGGCCAGATTACAGATTTTCTACTCTCTACCAATCCTATCCCTTAGAGTTACAGTAAAAGGACGAGGCACTATATATAGCCCTCTCCATCATACCAACCTGTCGAAACGGCTAATACGTATTCAAGGCATACCAACAGTATCAACCCAAATTGTGAAGCAACGACGTGGTTGCCAATGTCACAAGTATTGTGGTAAGATCGATGTCTATTTAAAATATTAACCGACATTTGATCCATCGTGATATATTTTTTAAGTTTGGGATGTTTGGTCATCATTTTTCATGAGAACAAAAGTTTTCTCCCAATTTCTCATGGGTGCACAACATGCTAATTTTAAATTGTTGAAGATGGGAGCTAGCATTGTGGATTGTGCTAACTCCTTATTCAATTGGTAAGCAATTGATTACCTCTCCTTGTTCAAACATTTCAATTATAAGGTTTTTTTTTATTGAACTCATATGAACATGTGTTGTACTATGGATTCATTTAATTTAGGCATTTCATATATACGTTGTTTTTTAATGTGAGACATGCTGAATTTAAGCATCGATTGGCTTATGTCTAACTATGCACAGGGAAATGAGTTTATGTTTCATTTGATTGCTATGAAGAAACTAAAAAAATTTAAAATTATTGTTATATCAAATGATTACCCATGGATAGAAGTCATTGCTTTGATTAAGATCGAACTAGTGCGGAGTATCAAACATTTGTAACTAACTTCATTGAATACGAATTTGCAAATGCTGGGAAAGAGACTTTGTCGTATTTATATTGCCCGTAAAAGAAGTTCCGAAAACACTGCAATTCAAGAAAATTCTACTAGTTTGAAATATGACTTATTTATACACCCTCTGTCCCAGCTCAAACATCACTTTTACTATTTGACAATATTCGTTATCAAACTTTGACACATATTTGAATCGATATATGAGCAATAAAATTATCATATGTGATATTGTTAAATTCGTTGTAACAGTTAATTTCTAAATATCAAATTTTTATTTACCATTATTATACGTAGTTAAACATATTAACGGTCAAACAAGTTTCTTGATTATAGTGAATTTATTTTTTGAAATTTAACTAGGGATAGAGGGAGCACACGGTTTTGACTCAATATATACAACATGGCTTGGCATGGGAGAATGTTAACGAGTCCACGAGAAATAATAAAAAGGCTGATAAGGATGATAGGTTTGATGAGTTGGTTGGGGAGATTGTGAAGAACTACAGTGACAATCCAACAAGGATTTCAGCTTTGCATGAAACTAATGAGACACTATTATACGATGGGTGCCCCAAAGGAATGACAGTATTGAAGGCAACACTGCAGTTGATGAATAACTAAGTATTCGTATAGTGATGTCGGCTATTCTGAGTTGTTGAAAGTATCAAAAGAAATGCTTCTTGGGGGGAGATAGACTAGCGGAAACGGTCTATGAAGAAAAGAAGGTATTATATCTGATAGGCATGGATAAAAATAAATTTCATGCTTTTCAGAATAATTGTATTTTGTATAAGACGGATCACTTGAATGCATGAAAATATTTGAATGTAATACTCCGAGGTATAAATTGAAGGAGGTGAATAGGGATGTTGACACTGGGAAGCGGGAAATAAAGAAGGTTTCTAGAAAGGTTGTTTAATATCTCTTGATTGCTCCTCAACTAAGAAGATTGTTCAAAATTCCTAAAGATGCGAGGAATATGAATTGGCATGTGGATCAAACAGTGGTAGATCCCGAGGTGATTAGTCATCCAGCTGATTATGATTAGTAAAAAGAAACTGATGAAGCATTTTCAGAACATAGAAGTGATCCATATAATTTGAGGATAGGTTTATGCACGGATGTGATAAATTTGTTTGGTAAGTGGGCAACAATCAAAGTCTGTGGCTAGTGATGTTAATAATTTACAACTTACCTCCATTTTTGTGTATGAAGGGGAAGTACATTATGATGTCCCTCATAATCTCTGGTTCAAAGCAACTATGACGTACACATATCCCCCTTGGTAGATGATCCAAACAATCTTTGGCATCCCAGATTGAAGGTGTTTGATGGGTTTAGCGAAGTTTGGTTTGAATTTAGGGCCACATTGTATTGCATGATCAATGACTTTCTCGCGTATAGCAATTTTTCAGGGTACTGCATAAAATGTCACAAAACATATGCCACATTTTTTTGGATGGAACAGTTTATTGTCAGTTAAGTCACAATAGTAAGACATTTTATCTAGGCCACCGAAGATGACTTCCACCAACTCACCAGTGAAGTTATCTTTGTGTTGAATTCAATGGAAAGGTAGATTCAGACTGCCGCCTCCCGTTTTGACTTAAACGTTCATCTCGTATTTATTCTAGGATTTTCAAAATTACTATATATGGCAAGAGGAAGAGGAAACCAAAGGTTGCTGGTAGTTGGAAAAAGAAGTCTATTTTTTTAACTACCATATTGGGTCATACTTGATGTCCGATATTGTTTGGATATGATGCACATCGAATAAAATGTTTGGGATAGTTTGGATGATACTTTGATGAATATCTGTGGAAAAACAAATGATGGAGTGAAAGCGAGGAAAATAGGGATATAATGGGATTAGACCTACGTCGGGACCCGATAAACGAGGCACTAAGATAATTTTGCCCGACTAAATTGTTTTTCTGGTCTCCAAAATAGCATCTTTTACCATCTTTTGGTCCCCGAGAACAAAACCACATTTTTAGTACCCCACAAATTCAAAGTGAAATTTTCAGTCCCCAAAACCAATTTCCAGGTGGTTTTCGGGGACCAAAAGATGGTATAAGATGCTATGTTAGGGACAAAAAAACAATACAGTCTACCTGAAAACACCCAAAATCTGGTTTAGGGGACCTAAAATTTCATTTTAAATCTGTGGGGTACTAAGAAAGAGTGGTTTTGCTCTCGGGGATCAAAAGATGGTAAAAGATGCTTTGTTGGAGACCAAAATAATAATTTAATCTTCTTTCCCCTTGCATGCTATTCTCTTCCAAAAGTTAAAAAGGGTTTGATATGTTCCAATCTAAAAGGTATCAAGGTCCTGACGGACTAATCTTCAAGGAATAGAAATCTAGTATCCAATAATGAATTGAAATTGAGAAGTATGAAATCCCATGTATCCCATTCTTTGATTCAATAAGTCTTGTTGTTTGCTATTAGATCCATCTTGCCAACTTATGAGATAAAATGTATTACTCGGTTATGCCACTTCTCTAAAGCAATAAGCTGAAAAGAGATTAGGAATCAAAAACTGGAGGAGTTACAAGAGGAAATTAATGGTGATTGTGTTGTGCGAGTAAGAGATGTGTTCTCCCTTTCATTCTTTGATATAATGGTGCATTTGTTGGTTCACATTATGCTGGAGATGATGTCGTCCATTTTACCTTAGTGGATGTAATCGTACGAGAGGTATATGAATATACTCGGGGGTTTTTGAAAATAAAATATCACCCGAATGCTAGTATTGTACATAGGTATGTGACCGAGAAGGTTGCAAAATACTGCATGGCTTTCTTAGAAATTGAATAGTCAGTGGGAGTGCCAAAACTAATACATGTAGAAAGAGTCTCCTGTAAAGGCTTGCGATGGGGAACCACTAGGGTATTATCATTTGAATAGATGTTCAAGCACGCTTATATGTTTTGTGGAACTCGGATGTTGATACCCCGTACATAGAAATGCACATGACATCTATAAAAGAGCGGCACCTGTTTGGTCTGAGAGACAAGTATTTGGAGAACACAATAAAACATTCATGGATTGGTTATAGAAAACAGTGGTCGGAGATGGTCACTGTAAAAATTTACATTGGTTGGCCTCCATTCCCGCTGCAAGTGTTATTTTGTTCACCGGCTATAATATTAACGGGTTCATAAAAATGCAATCATAAAAATTCCGGTGTCTTCACTAATGAGCTTCATTTTACAATTTGGATTTGAGAAAGACTCTTTTTTCTATCGTTGATTCTGACATCCTTTCTTCACAGGCTAGTAAGGTCTTTTATGTTGGTGGCGCAAGCGACATAAGCATATCAGTGGTCATTCACATCAAGATCTAATTCACTAGAGAGGTTAGTCTATTCTCAGTTTGCGACATTGAACCACCAATTCCGCCAAGCTCTGGTAATATTGGCCTAGATGAGACACTCGGAGTTGAATTAGTTGTAAAGAGGGAACATGAGGAATTTGTGTGGATTGAGATGAACTCCGAATCCAAGAAGAGGAAGAAAATGACATAAAGGAGTTTACTATATGTATTTTACAATGTCGTAAGTTTATTTAATAGATCTTGTCCATGGATTTTTTTGTAATGGCCAATGATAATAATAATAAATATTAGAAACAATTATTGTAGAATGTGGAATGAAATTGTTAATGCGGCATAGCTCGCCATATTGGTCCCGTTTTAGCATGACCAATAGGTAATGGCTGACGTCGCACACAAGTGTTGAACCAAAACAATTGTATTTTTTTCAATTTCTAAAAAATGTCAGGAACACATCGGTAACCGATCAATCCTATCAATATTGGGTCCAACTTGTTGAGCGATGTCACACATTGGTTTCTAAGTTGTTAGTTGCCACCTATTTATCAAATCAATCCAGAGCTCAAAATCATCCTCTTAGCTAAAACCATAACCGAAGATTCTGGAAAATGGCCAAGGTTAAAACTCCTCCAAAACCAAGGTAAAATGTTTTGCTTCTTGTAGTGTACGGTTCATTCCCTGAGACCTTGATTTCCAGCTTCTTGACTTCAGGAAAATATGGACCATGAGTGTTGGCGTGATCCGTACTTTTGTGCTCAAATCTAGCCTTGGTAAATCTCCTAAAAAATAAGGCATGTGTCATTTGGCACGGACCTTTCCCTCGTTCTTCGTCTTGTCCTTTTGCTTCTTTCTTGCAAAATTTCTTCTATTCTTCCTTTTTAATTTAAGAAATCGTCTACCACTAGGTTAGTGGCCTTCAACTACTACAATTCTTGGGAATGACATTTTCTGACGATTGTATCTCTGCTAAGCACACAAAACTTTATAATAATAATAATAATAATAAACTAGAGAGGAAGACACACTAGGTAACTAAATGTTTACAAAATAATGAATTAAGGGTGAATAACCACATATGGTGATTCTAACCCCTTAAAAACACAATAAAAATGACTGTCAATTGTGTTAGAAGATAGCATATTCACGTCGCATCATCAAGTCATCAGAGAAGGCCATTTGCAAGGATGCTAGTAGATTGAAGGCCCACTAATCATGTGATGGAATATTGTTTGAAGTAAGAAGGAAGATGGAAAGAAGTGGAGCAAGAAAAGAATAAGAAGGGAAATCTGAAGTCTTAAGCACGGTTCACACCAGCCAATAGAGAATGTATATTTCAGAAGTGACCAAGCATTGAAAGGAAGTGCAGGAGTATGGACCGTGCATGCCTACACAGTCCGTGAAGGGATAAAAAACAAGGGCAATGTCACAGATCATGCAATTCTGTATGGTTTTTATTTTTTACAAAGCCAAAGGAGACAAAAAATGCTTTGAGGGAACGGCGGTAGCAATTCTGCATGGTCCGTACCAGACACCTCGGCACCCTTCGTGTCAGACACCTTTGACTAGGGTTTTGGGAGCTGACCTCTCTACTCTGTTCTCACCTATAGTTGAATTTCCTGAATCTTAACTACTAGATAGTGTTCATTGAATGTAATGATGAGTTGGAGATATGTCAACCTAAATCTGTAGATAGTTATTATTTAGGAAAAATAACCCTTCCAATGCTCCATGCATTTTCTCAGAGAACCTTGTTTACTCGAAGAGAGATGACATAGAAGAAAGACTTCTCCAACAACTTTATAACCTCAAACAAAACCCCAAAAATATCCACAACGCTTTATTAACTCACAACATGCTCAGTGATAGTAATATATTTAAAACTGAAGAGATAACCTATTAGAGGAAGTCTCTCTAATCACCCTATCCCATGGATGACTTCTTGAAGGTTCTCAAGTTTTGTCTTTTCAACCTTGACTACAGTTTTCAGACAACCATGATTCAAAATCAACCAAATGTCTATCGATGAATCCTTCAAACCAATATTTTATTAGTATAAACTAAAAGGCATCGATAAAAAGAACGTATCTTTGGAGATTGAAAGAAATAAATATTGAGGAAATATGAATGATTATTTGGAGAATCATAGTATGCAAGAAAACAAGGGTTTTGAAGAAGGGGACATATTGCGTCTTTTAAGCTTTTACGAGTGTAGGGAGACAGTTGTTGTAATAAATGAACTCATTTTATGGAAGGAGGTTGAACTGCATTCTAACTTTCAATTAATGTGCCGCTTTATGAATGTTTTGAAATTAAAGCCACCTTTGATTCATTAAAAACTCTTCTACTCACAGTTATGATACCAATTGGAGAATCAGAATAGAAAGTGGTAAGGGAAAATAACCTCTTTTGAATTTCAAACATGTATTTGAAATCAAAATATGCCATAGTGAATTCTACACCATCTCCTAGAAATGCACTCGAATTATGAACTGTGCCGCTTAAAATGTTTGTTCCTCCCAAGTCCCAAAATAAGAACCTGGCATACCATCGCTCCAATTATAACTTTAATCATTCTAGATAAATCTTTGAACAAGTTCATATTCAGCGTGGGTAGGGAAAACGAAGGGAAAAAGAAAATCAACTAATCCTTCACCATCTACATTCAAGGATCTAGATAAAACGATTAATCTTCCATGGGAGGAACCATAGGAAATTGTCAATACAAGGAAACAGATTCCCAAGCAAAACAATAGAAGATAGATGGGCTACGAGCGTTCTCCAGAGCCTATAACGAGTCTTGAATTCTTCAACAAGGCAGCAGAGGACCGTTATGTTAAATGGGTACGGTGGAAATGCATTGCAACCAAGGTGTTTAACCCCAATTATGTACTTGATTTAAATTTTGGATACATATTTGGTTATTTTTGCCCCCATTATTTGCATACCTAATTACCGTGGATAATCGAACCCATCCAAACGAAGTAATATAATTTTATACAAATTTGGAAATGTTTTGTGACAGTGATAGGGTGACCAAGGTTAATGGTATTATTGTGACTATTTGTAAATTCATTATAATGTTGTGTTAGGGTGTCCCTGGATTGACCCTAGTCTTTTACGCCTCACTGTCCCGGATGGCCCTTGTGAGATTTCCCCTCAATCGTCTTTTCCAGCGAAGTCATATTCCTAGCCACTATGTCCTGTAGAAATAGGGCATAAGTATTTCAAGTTATAGGGTGACAAGGTTGGGCAAGCAGACATATAGGATTTATTGGTGTTCATCGTGGAGCAACGATTAATTTTTGAGTGGGTTTCCAAGAATATCCTTCTATCAGAGGAGGTATGTGTGTGATCCAACCATTTGAAGTCTCATGATTTTCTATTATATTATGGAAAATGAATTGTTGAATCCGGGTTCACAATATTTTCCAGCATTTACAAAGTCGCCGACACAATGAAGAAAAAAAATTCCCTTACGGGTGTTTGCTCACTAGGATGATCAAAGAGCATGGTGTTGTACCCATAGACTATCCATTGCACTTTGAATACTAAGATCATAAATGGCTTGATCAAAAGGTACTCAAATTTGATTAAAAAATACAAACAAATACAATGTGAAATTGGTTTTGGTTTTGGGGGCAATGGCTAGAGATTCAAGGAGTGCCATAGTTTAAAAGACTGGTGCACCATCATAGGCAGGTATGAAGTCATGCACTATTCACTATTACCATGGTTTGTATCTTTGAAATGTTACAGTTTTTGTGTTGGATCCGAGAAAGGAATTTTCTGGAAGTGGAAGGATATGTTTGCATGCTTCAATATCCAAATGGAAGCCCTAGCAAGGGAGGTGAAGGAATTTGAAGTCCGAGCAAGAAACAGACCTTTGGGAGAAAGGTATTGTGATTTTATGTAATTGAAGATGAAGAGGGGCCAGATTTTGGACATGCCTCTTCATCTAGCCGCAATGAAAAAGACAAAGACAAGGAAGATGTCACAGTTTACCTCTATGCTCCCTGAAAATGTTTGTGTTACATATCCAAACAGTTGTAAAAATGTAAAACAATTTTATGTATTTCGAGATTTATGATGTGATTGTAATGTCTCATTATGATATGCGGTGTTGTTACATTACATTGTCCAAAATGACATATGTGTACAAGTTGATAAAATCAGTATCAAATTTAGTGTGATTGTGAGTCGCCATATAAAGTAAGACAACCACTTAATTGATCAATTAGAAGAAGACAAGAGTTTACAATTGCAATTCCAAAATCAAAAATTTTGAAATTGGGACGATTTGTACTATCTTCACTAATGTTTCAAAATCAGAATGCATATGTTATGAGTCTTACACTCATTTCATAAGAGGAACTAGCCAAACATAGATCCCCAAAATTGTTAAATAAAATCATATAGATTTGGGTTAAGATTTCATAACCTAAAAAAATTATATACAACTTTTTCGAGGAACTCTTTGTGCTAAAAATTAATTGTGGGTGATAAACCCTTGCTATATATGGGCACACAATTTCCTTTGAACTCTTTCAAAATTTCCCACGCCTTTAATCTAGGTCACCCCACACATCAATTTGGATACTAAGAGCATGGCATTAACCTCCGTTGCCTTAGGTGGAACTACTATGCAAAAAATAAAATTGCAT
Organism: Rubia tinctorum; assembly: GCA_032355605.1. NCBI lineage: Eukaryota > Viridiplantae > Streptophyta > Magnoliopsida > Gentianales > Rubiaceae > Rubia > Rubia tinctorum. The sequence goes on along the minus strand of JAULKM010008134.1, from coordinate 6,194 downwards.
GAAGAAGGATATTGGGGCTAACTTTCGATGAAATGAATTTTATGTCTTTTGCAGCCTTACAAATAAAGAATGCTCTGTTAGAAATTCCAAGTTACTAGATTTGTAAGCCCTTGAATTGAATGATACCACGATGCTAGGGCAAAGTAACATTGTATCACTTTTTGAATTCCAACTTTGTTATGGAATCCTTGCTATTAGGAGGCCGCACACTTTGGTAAAGTGTGTAAATTTAATGCAAACATGATGCCAGTAGATGGAGGGTCATTCTCTATTGTGGTTAATAGTAGACGATTTGACATTGATCCATGGAAGATTAATGATTTTTTTAAGTTGCTTGTAAAAGAGCCTTCATGACTGTTATCCGGTAGTTTCTGATGGTCCTTTAACCATATTTCAACCTTCAAACTAGCAAGTACGTTTTGATCCTACTCTATTGAATTCTACCCATCTAGTACAATTGTACTTTAATAGATTCGTATTTGATTTTGACTTCACCGAGAGTGTAATTTTCATCTGGCATGTTGGGGATTGTATGTAGGATGGTAGCCCATATGTGCTATATCGTGTTCATATTTTGTGGGATTGTTGTGATATTTATTGAGATATAATTTTCACTTTAGCTATTTTTAGTGCAGGAATTCATAATTATAAATAATTTGAGAGGGAGCTATACATGATACTTTTTTTCCCTTAACCAAAAGTTTTTTCCCTACTGCGTTTTCTAGGTTAGTGTTGACGAAGGAAATGAACTAGAGCAAGAACTGCTGGAGTATTGGGGCAAAAAGTGATAATTGAAGAGATTTGTGTTGGGTTATTGGTCCCGTCCTATGTGAAGAAATCATATGTCTGGTCTTATCACGCTCCTAACTAAGTTGTAACATTTAGAGATTTGTTGAATACTTCATTAATAAGAGTTTCTATTAAAGCGTGTTTAAGAAGTTACTGAAGTACGTTTTTTTAATGCTTATTAAAGCTTCTTTATAGTCACTTCCTTTGGTTACTTTTGTGAATATAAAGAGAAGAAGAACTTCTGATGACTAAAGGGGGAGAAGAGTTGGTTTCGGAAATTAGTGAAATAAAATAGTGTTTTAGTTTCTTGGTTTTCAACGGCATGCATATATTATTCAAGTTTATGGGCTTTGGAATCAATTAATTTCCGATTCATTTCTTCATTGAGTGTTGCACAACCCTTGCATAAAGCTAGTTTCGCTTTCTTTGCTTTCATTGTCATTTATTTAGATTGATTATGATTTATTTTTTAAATTAAATTAATATGAGCAGCAAACTATCGTAATAGAGATAGGGAATAATTGGGTAGATAACTATTACATTCAAATACTTGAATAATTATCTGTATTTGGTTCTTCTCGTGTTTATGCTATTGGAGTATTTATCTTGTATAGCGAAAACTTGCTAGATGTATTCCAATAAGAGAAGTAGCTAGTTTAACATATACTTGCTAGCTATCGACAAAGTAAGAATAAACTATGTTAGTTCAGCAAATACTACCTACCTATATAACTGATAAGTTTACAGATAATAATTTATTATTTTTCCGAGGATCGGATCATAATAACTATTTTGAGTTTCTTCAAATGCTTTATTTTTCTCTATTTGGTAATATCTTCGTAATTTTATTTTTATTAATTATTTTATTAGTTGATAAATCCCTCTTTTGCACTAAAGTGAGGTGGCTACACCAAAATTGATATTTAAGAAATTGGATTTTAATTGCACTGTTATCTAGAGGATCGACCCTACTTATCATTGTGCTAGAGTTGTTCTTAGCATATTTCATAATTATGTAATGTTTAACGACTCACCAAATTAGAACCGCTGACAGGGAACAATAGTCTATTTTAATTTATTTTCCTATTTATATTGGTTACATTTTTTAATGAAAAACTATATTTGCAATTGATATTTGATATAAAGGTTGAGAAGACAACCAAGAAAAATCATAAGAATGCTCATGTTCGAAAACAAACAGAACTCTCAGCCCTGAATTTTGAAGGCACCCCGATTGGCCAAACATAAACTGTCTGCCGAAACTTTTTTTTCTGAAGAACATAAATTTGAGATGGTTGAAGATGAAAACTTACAGATGTGCGAACTCTCAAACCAGGAGGTGTGCCAACCCCCATCCCCCATTGTGCTACCCGAAGAAGAACCCCTTGCTGAGATTAATCTCAATCTCTTGAACATGAATCCAAAGTTCTACAAAAAGTCAAGAGAGGACCCTCATAACTTCTTAAACGAATTTATAAGTATTTTCAAGATTCATAGGTGTCCTAATGGAGTGTATGAATTTAGGCTTGCAGTCTTTCCTTTTGTTATGTCCGTTGCAACCAATACATGGTTTGCTACCTTAGAGCCAAATTCAGTCACTACGTAGGTTAGCATGAAGAAGGCTTTCCTTGAGAGTTTTTTTCTCTGGCACCAAGACGTCTACAATGGTTCGACAGATACAGTTTATCTCATAAGAGTGTGAATAGAACATCAATAATTATTGTGTCTGATTTAAAATACTACTACCTTTGTTCAACTATTGGGCACTCAACTTTTTCACGGTCTTCAATGATCATCTTTGACAATCAATATCTCTAGCTACATATACTAATTCCACATTAAAAAATTGTTAATTAGAAAATAGATGTTAAGATAAATCTAACCGTATGTCAGTGATATTTTTATCATATATATATATAAATAATAACTTATATTAATGGTCGAAGTTTACTAAATTTGACTTTGAAAAAGTAGAGTGGCCAAAACTTGTGGTATAAAGGAAATAGTAGATAACTAGCCAAACCACAAGATGTTTGAAGGGGAGTTGATGAAGTGTTCCTAGTATGGAATGAGCATGGAAGATAAATATTTTTTCGATTCTCCTAATAATGGATTATTTTTTAAAGAAATCAGGGGCTAAAGGAAAGCAATTGCTGGAAAATGTTCTTATAGCCACAAAAGAGTATATCGAACCACCCCACCATCAACCAAAGAAAGTGGCTCAAGGAAAATTTCTAGATTGGGAGGACAAGATGGACAAAAAATGGAGAAGATTATGGAAAATATGTTTTCCACCATTGAGAAAAAAAAGTCTTTGGCTGAAACTCAAAGGCCTTGTGATGTGTGTAGAAATTTAGAGCGCTTGACACACGATTGTGCCATGAATATGGAAGATCCAACTGCTCAAGCAAAAGCAATTGGTAATGTTCAAGAAAACTAATAAAAACGTTATGACCCTTGTTCCAACACTTATAATCCAAGGTGGGGAAATAATCCAAATTTCAGCTGGGGAGGTCATGTAAATCAACAGAGACAACAACAAAAATTCTACAAACCACCCCCTCATAAAGGAATGTATCAAGTTCTCAATCCAAATCAACTAGGGTGGATAGGAAAGTCTCTTGAAAATATGATGGCAGAGTTGATGGAGTAGTAAAATTTAATGCAAAACAACCAAATTGCACATCAGCAACCTAGTCAGCAAGAAATTATAGTTCTCAAGAAGTAGATGGTGCAACTATCAACTTATGTGAATGAGATTAAAGGAAGCCAGGGAAGGTTACCATCACAATTGCACCCAAATCCACGAGAAAATGTAAACCAAATCACATTATGAAGTGGGAAAAAGATATGTAATCCTCCAACCAAGAAACTTTAAAAGGTTAAGGAAAACAGTAATACTGCATGCTGTTATTTGGCCAAACCAAAACTCTAAACTGATGTATCAGACACCTTCGAGTTACCCAAAAGGGACCTTACCCTTGGAGCTACTGAAGGCCACCAGTTGACCAAATGGAACTCTATCTCTGAAAGAGCGGAGGAAAAAGTTGAAGGTAATGCTTGTTTTCCTAAACAAGTCGAGGTAAGTAAACATTTAATTTTGAAAGAACTATCCATAAATAATTTTGTCCCATTCCTCGGAAGGTTAGAAAAGAAAAAAATGAACATCCACTTGATATCTTATCTATATTTGGGGAAATTAATATTAATGTTCTATTTTACATGCCATAAGGTTACCCCCTATAAGAAATTTTTTTAAGGGATTTTATTGTACGGAAACCTAAATATGCCGGTAAAATCATAATGGGTGAGAATGTGCCAGTAGTAATACAAAAGAATTTACCAACCAACACTAGTGCAATTTTAGCCATTAAAAGCGAAGTTGCGTGGCGTTTTTGAATTTCTCGCTCGAAACCGCCGTCTTTCATATGCTCAGATATCATAACATTAGGTCAGGAGGTTTGCTAATTGTTGGACGGCTATGGAATTCCATTGGACGAAAGTATGATTTTACCACCGTTTAATCATGTAAAATTTACGTTGTCTGTAATTTAACCACCCTTTATTGTTAAGAAATGCAGGTGTTGAATTTAACCGTCATCCTAGTCCACGTTTATGAAATCGGATCTTCTGTTTAATTCGGGTCACAAACTCGGAACCTGTGTCAATTTTTTTTAAAATGGGTGACATGCACATTATCACCTTGCTTGCAGGCATGTAAATCGTTTTCAATGGGTGTGTTTCATTTTTTGGGTGGAATTTGCATTAAGTCCCTTTGAATCATCACTACCATTCATTATTACATGTACATATTCCTCTCAACCGTCATTTTTAATTAACTCAATTTCACAAACAAATCACCCCACTCGGTTCGCCATCATATTCATCCAAAATTTCACACCAAAACTAATTATGAAGACACCATTCGAAAAACTACCGGATGATATTGTTGTTTCTATCCTCGGCCAGTTCATTGCTCAACTTCGGGAGGGTGAAACTATGGTATGTTTTTGGTAGTGTTAATCCCAACAACTGTTTCCCCTACATGTGTGAAATAAAGGATCAATTGTTGGTAACTTGTGTTGTTTTTGTATAATGAAGTTTCCATAGGTTTAAAAGCTTTCCAAACACCCCTTCATATATAAACCAGTATCACTTATAGTTATTGCCATTCTTACATAGCGTTCAATCGGCATATCCGATAACTTCATGAACGAATGTGTTGAGGCTAAAAATTCGGAAGCATTGTGAGTTTAAAAATACAAGGATAAGCTTGAGAAGCAAGCGGAAGCTTACTTTGTGGTTGGATACCTAATTCTTGCACAGATCATATTCTGAGTCTCCGAGATCATAACATGCTTAGAACTCAATTCAGAAGCCATAGGGAGGACAATACACTCAGAAATATCTTTTTGGAGCTGGGAAATAGGATTATTTTCCAAAAACACATCGTGACAAAGATCAGTAGTCTCGATCTCAATTATTTCAATATGATCATAATTCTGAACCTAAGCTCAAAAAGGGCAGCATGATTAGAAACCTTTTTGAGTTAGGAAACGGAATTATGATTGGCAACCCATGTTTTGAGCAGAACAGGATTACCATTCTTAGATATTGCAGTAGGATCATCAGTGCCATTATGAAGCTCTAAAATAAAATTCTACTCTGGAATAATCTTTGACTCAGCCACCTAGTTTGGGCTTATACGAGGGGGTTCTTGTTGTAAAATTGTAGCTATTAGTTTCCAGGTTGTATGATAATCTAGATGGACTCTTTGAAACTGTGTTTTTTTGCGGATTTAGAGTAATAAAGCTTGAGACTTGGTGCCCTAAATTTTTTTAATGATTGCAGTATATTAGGAGGGTTAGATACACTAAAATAAAAATGATCTATTACTTCGCCCATTTTATCTTGGTTTTTTTGTTTTGTTCAAATAACCGTAGTAAAAAATTCTTTTATCTCGGTTAATTTTTTCCGAATTAAATGATATTTTTACCACAGTTAAAAAAATAACCGAGATAAGTTTATTATATTAACTGAATTAAAAGGTTTAAAAAACGAAGTAAATAATCTTACTGAATAGCGTGCAACGTTGCGTATGATGTTCAAAAAAAGGTCAGTCGATATCGCATTATATGTAGTGTTCACAGACATGTGATGCGATGGATGACCGAGGTTGCAGGTGCGTAAAACATAGAACTTTTAGAGGTTAAAGTTGAAAAAAATTGACTTTGATCTACAAAAGAATTTGTTCAATGATTTTTAAAACAATTTTAGAAAATGGTGTTGAATGGTACGTTTGTACGTTTGAACTTTCTCTCTCTAGATATTTTACCGTTGAACTTTCCCAACGGTTACAACCGTCCTCCTCCACCACCGCCACTATGGTTGCGCCGTTAACGGCG
>JAULKM010008113.1:0-14960 GCA_032355605.1 Rubia tinctorum | reverse complement strand
ACACGTTGCATAATAAAACTTTAATATTGCAACAAAAACCTTTTACCTTTTATTATTATAATTAAACTCCGTCTTTCAATAAGCTTATGGAAAGACCGTCTTTCCCAAGATTTTGCCTTTTTATATTACTCTTTTTAAAAATATTTTTGCAATAAAATTAATTGCAATGAACTACATTTTTCATTCCCTATAAATAGATGTCAATATTGTCATAACTCAATGCACAATTCAATATTTATTTTCTCCCTACTTCAAAAATTATTATTTATCTTCTCCCTACCCAATATTATTCTTTTTTCATGATTTAGTTTATTATATTTATAATTATTAAAATTTTATTTAATAAATTTGAAAATATTATTTAAATATCACAACATTCAATTAATAATTTAAATTTACTATTCAAATTTGGTATTAAAATAATATTTCAAGTTTTGAAGTTTTTGGTTGGGTTGGGTTGGGACATTGATAAATCTTTAGAAAGAAATAAAATGGTTGGATGAGAAGGTGTATAAGTGGGTGAGAAAGATATAATATTTAATTAAAAATTTTGGTTGAGTTGGGTCATGGATAAACATGGTCATTGTAGTCTTAAATAAGGCATACAGGTCTGCCCCTGTTTTCAGTAGGTTATTGACTATTGAAGAAAAGAAAAAACTGGATCAGGAAAAGAGAGTCCTACGAGTCTTTTTCCCCACGCATCTAACTAACTTGGGTGGTTCATCGGTTCCACCAACTAGATCCTTAGACTGAATCAGTCGATACAGAGGTGCATTTGAAGTGGGGGTGTGGTTACCCTATTCGGTTGGGACCTTCCCCATAAATTCCACCGTTGATATAGCATTGAGGGGTTTAACCTAATGGTCGCAGGTTCAAATCCTGTTATACCCAAACATACCTTACATAGTTAGGTATCGTATATACATTATGAGTTTCTAACAAGTGACTAATCTCAATCCTTCTAAAATATTTGTAGAAGGCAGCTCACCGTAACTTCCAATGATGTAAGCAATACAAACTAACTGCCGAGTACATGCTCTTGTTAACTTTTGTGTTTTGGGTTAGGGTAGTTCTAGGAATAGGGTGTTCTTTGCAAAACATGTGCTTAGCTATACCTTAGATCTTTGCTTATTCTTCTTTACAGAGGATGTGTAAAGGTTTAAATTTGGGAAATTTGATGAAACGGGAAATGCATGTTTTCTCAGATCATTTAACACCATTTTTTATACTTTTGTTGGAAGACAGTTAGATTATTAGGTTTTTTACATGATAGGTGGTTAGAATCACCTTGTGTAGTTATTCATACAAATTTCCCTATTTCGTAAGCATTTAGTGTCTAACGTATTTACCTCTATGATTTGGTCGATTTCTACTCTTTTTTAAGCTTATTTAGGGACCATCATGGAGAAGGATATTCACAAGGATGGTAGAGGATTGAAGAAGCTCATTCACAAGAATGGTAGAAGATGCAAGAGCACTTACAAGTGGTAGAACAGGATTGAAGAAAGTGGAAGAGGAAAGAAGGAAAAAGGAGCAAAAAGTTCAAGGGATTTAGATATATTCTTTGGGCACGGACCGTGCCATGTTACATGCACGGTCCGTGCCACAAGTAACAGCACAGAAATTTGAAGGTATGTTCCTGATCAGAAGGCTGGAAGATCGTCTCTGAAGATGGACCTTGCAAACGAGCACGGTTTGCACCACTTAGTTGCTGGAACATATGACCCTGAATACGGGTCGTGCCACCTTCTTTCTCTCTCTTACCACCTATAAATAGCCTCTTCATTCCTCCTTGTCAAGGTGAGCCCGACTTGGGCCTCCAAAACCTTAGTTCTCCTTTATATTTTCTTTTTTTTCTCATCTTTTCCATGGATTTGTTTGTAAATTTATTGTGGGTTTCATTATTTAGCTTAGATTTATGCTTGGAAGCTTTTGCAAACATGTTTAGCTATAATTTGTGAGATTCTTATATTCATGTCTATCTTTATGCTATAAATATCATGCTTAATTTGTTTTTATACTTCTTTCTATAATTTTGTGAAGAATGAGATTAGATGTACACCTAGTTTAGTTCTTTGCATGATTTAGTGTTAGACTCGGAATTATTCGGGGAGTATTAAGTTTCTATGTCTATTGGGCTGCGAGGCATTAACTATTGGGTGTTCATGAACCAGTCTGGGCCGGTAAAATAGATCAAACCAAGCCGGAATATAAAGATTGGAATCAAATATATAGAAATCCGATTCGGTCTTCGGTTCAAGATTTTAGAATTTTGGGTCCAAGAACGGATTTTTCCAGTCCAAACTAGATGGACCAGTAACTTGCTCTTATGCATATTTTTTAATGTATTTATGATTTAAGTTTATATCTAGTTTATATTTATTTCCAATAGGCTAGTATTCTTCCATATTTTGGGGCAAAAATTTTCTAATAACTTCTAGTATACTATCTTTTAAAAACAAAAATTAAATTAAAATTTTTCCAACACCAAATATTTTTTGTAAAAGAATTCTTTTTTAGATAAATTTTGGTCCGTACCTGTCCAAAACCAGAATAAATCCGGCCCGATTCCGTTCCTAAATAATCACTAACCGATCCAGTTCTTGGTCCAAGTTTTTTTATGATTCTGATTCCGGTCCGGTCCGGTTCGGTCTTGGATCGACGGACACCCCTAAATAATCATGCGGTCGTTGAGGACAAAATGTCCCAGGGGGTGGTGATAGAAGTTGTCTAGTGTTTGGTGCGGACGATTAATAGTGTCATCTGAAAATTGAGTTGGGTGATGCTATTGACTCGATTAGGGTAATAGGATAATGCCCTAAGGTCATATCCCAAGATTGTAGCAACTAGGCGGGGAATGACACTAGAGTTATCATGAGGTACTAATGTCCTAAATAGCACAAGATGGACTTAGAATGGGTATTCACGGTATAGGTCCCGGTGACCAATGCTACTCCAGAATTTAATTTACTAGGTGTGTTCACAAATTTATTAACCTCGAGAGTGAGGGCTAGAAGTTGTAGTGAAAGTGAACCTCTAGCTATACATGAAGGAGGTGAGATCTTGAGGAGGAGACAAAACCAACATGGTGTGACAGGCTGAGGGAGTTCCGGAGGAATCAACTTATGTGCATCGTGTGGTATAACATTAGATAGAATTATATGTCTCATATGTGAATAGAAATTGAGGACCGAATTCCAATACTAAATATGTGATGAAAATACTCCCAAATTTTCTTAGTCACGCACACACACACACACTTGACTGTGAATTTTGTAAAACTATCCTTTAAACCCCTAAGTTTTTGTGGATGACACCATAGCTTACCGCTATCGACTCTCTAATATTTAGAAGTGAGTGAGGAGAAACTTATAAATATTATTTTTGGTTGGCTAGGACTCCGGGTATTCTTAACGATGCCCCGGGATCCCCACGGAACTTTGGCGCCACTGCTGGGGATTTAAGGTGCATTTATTTAATAGTTTACTTTGTTAGTCGGTAAAGTTATTTTTTTCTTATGTTTTTCTTGGTGTTTTTGTGTGTTCTTAGTGTGCCTATTTTGTGTGTTGTTGTTTTTCTGGAGTAAGTATTGCCTGAGTTCTTGGTGGCCCCACTAAGAATCCTTGCACTATAATTTCTAATTTTATTGAAAAAAGGAAAATCTCTCCTTATGGAAGCTCATGGGGATAAGAGAGGGTGAACGAGCAAGATTTTGTAAGATATGTCACTGCAATCACCCTACGGGGTATAAGACTCAATTTAGCGTTGAGTGTCATGAGGAAGCAGGAATTGTTGGTCCTCAAGGTGGAAGAGCTCAAGGGTGATATCCTTATTTCTATTCCGAAAATGCAAAATGGAGTGGTAGTCCAGACTCGGGATATGGATAGGCATTGGGAGAACAAAAACATGAGAAAAATGGATGGCCTTCGCCCTCTTATGCTATGTATGAAAGTTAAATACAAAGTGTGAGTTGTAACACATCAATGGGGGAGTTGTTTGCAAGCTGTGGAAACCTTGGTCAAGAAGAACGAATCAATCCAAGACTAGATTCACAAATATATTGAGAATGTGGGGACTAAAAATTTCTCAAGTATCAAGAACTTGGAAGCTCGAGTTGAGGAATTAGCACTAAGGGTGCACTACTTGGAGACCAAGTAAGAGAGGTAACTTCTATGCCAACCGAAATTGAGCCTGAAGCTAAGTGAAAATACGCCCACCTTGATGGTCGAGGTGGTGAAGGAAGTTAAAGAAGAGCCCTGCAAAGGAGCTGGTATTGAGCATAAAGTAGAGGAGGAGGTGATCATCCAACATGTATCCGAATCACCTCCATTTTCGGAAACATTGAAGGAGACACAAGGGAAGCCAAATGAAGATGTTATGATTCCAAGCCGCATCTCTCCTTTGAGGCAATCTCTACCGTCATTCTCTCCTCCTCTTAGAGGAAGTCTAAATCCTGCTCTTAAACATTGAATGCCTATGGTGATGGGTTTCAAACTTTCACCATATGTATAACATTAGGGTCGTACCGATGACATTAAAAATATGGAGGTTTTCGGGAGGCAACCAAAGCAAAAAAGTATGTTAATGGCTTTGTCTTTTCTTTGTACATATTTATCATTCTTGGTGTGTTTTTCTATGTTAGTTTTTGTTTTGGAACACTATTATGCTTAGTGTACGTGTTTGTTTTGTAGGAAGCATTTGGTTTTTGGAGGAAAAGTTAACAAATTGGGTTAGGAGAATTCCAAATCATGAATTGTGTAAACGTACACAGTCTAAGAGTAGAGATGACAGTGGGGCGGGTTTTAGTGGAGGTCCGTCCCGTATCCGCTCCAATGAGATGGGTATGGAGGTAGTTTTAGAGGAGGTGGGTGGTTATCGGTATAAAAATCATATCTGTCATGGGTAGTGGGTTGGGCGTGAATATTGGTTCACACCTGCCACGTCCCCGCCCCATCCAACTAAACTCGTTATATACCCACTAATTTAATATAAAATAAATTATTATTTATCCATATTGCACATATCTTACCTATAGTATTTCATGTAAATATATTTATTAATTTTAATATAATATTCACAATAAAAAGGTGAGTTTTAGATACTTTTGGAGATATAATTGGTATGATTACAATGGGTATGACATGGGGATGAGACGGGTATGGATTTTGTATAATACCCAATGGTGCGAGGTGGATTTTAAAATTGTAGTCGCCATAAGTAATGGGGCGAGTATGAGTATGAAAATTTTAAGTGGGCATGTGAATAGAGGTACCATAATCCGCACCCGCCCTGCCCCATTGCTATCCTTATCTGTGAGACTCAAATTTTTGGACAATGTGGTTGAACCAAACCCAAAATTCACGAACAGTGTAGACGTGCATGATCCGCGATGCTCACACTCTCCCACATAGTCATCACTATTTCTTCCTACCACCCGAACATATTTTCCTCAACCCATTTAAGACGCACAACTCGAAACTGGAGAGGTGACCTTCCATTGTAATTTTGATGCTTTATTTAATTTGTTGTGTAGGATAGTGGCTGTTATTCGACTTTATTGATTAGAGGTTATGGGTAGTATATTGTGGTGATGGTAGTTTGTTCATTAGATCTCATGATTGTTCCACTAAGGGTATACTTGGTGCCTGTTTCTTGTTGTAAGTGTTCTCTCATTTCCTCCCCATGACATGTGTTGTATGCAATAAGGACACTGCAAGCTTTAAGTGTGGGAGAGGGGAGTTATACAATACTTATTATTAATAGTTGTTTTTATGTAGCAAGTAACTCTTTTAAGATAATTTATATGGAAAAAAGACCCTGCTAATTCGAAAACTAGAAAGGGCGACTTAAGCAAAATTGTGGCTGGGATGGGGGGAATGGTTGAAAACCCAAAAGGGAAACCTATGAAAGATTGAGAAGAATGTGGTGTGGAAAAAAGGTGAGATACGAGGCTTGAAAGAAAAGAGAGGTTAGGATAAAAACCCGAGAAGACTCCTAGGCAAAATGAGAGAAGATGAAAATTTTCGTATGCTTCTCTTGTTATGCTTTTTTGCTAGTTTCAAGGTAGAGAAATCCATCTTCTAGTTTTCTTTGGAGTATTATACCCCATTCTTATTATTGGCATGATTTGGTTGGTATATGACATCTAAGTTTGAGATATAAGGGATCTTGTTAACTCTTGTGTTTTGAGTTAGGGTAGTCCTATGAATAAAGTGTAGGATGTTATTTGGGAAACATTAGCTTATCTATACCCTTAGATCATTACTTTTTCTTGTTTACTCGAGGATGAGTAAAAGTTTAATTGTGAGGGATTTGATGAGACGGAAAATGCATGTTTTCTTAGAGCATTTAAAACCACTTTTTATATGTTTTTGTTAGTGGATAGTTAGATTATTAGGTTTTTTACATGATAGGGGGTTATAATCACCTTTTGTAGTTATTCGCACTAATTTCCCTAATTTTTTAAGCTTTTAGTATCTAACGTGTTTACCTCTGTTGTGTTGTCATTTTCTACTTGTTTAGTGAGCTTGTTTAGAAACACCTTCATAAAGAAATCCATTCGAAAGTATGGTAGAAGATTGAAGATGGTTATTCACAAGGTTGGTAGAAGAAGGAATGCCACTTACAAAGTGTTAAACGAAGATTGAATAAAATGGAAGAAGATAGAAGGAAAAAGAAGGGAAAAGAGCAAAAATTTCAAGGGATTTAGAAATATTCCGTGGGCACATACTGTGCCAAGTTACATGGTTCATGCCACGAGAAACAGCCCCATAAAGTTGAAGGTTAGTAACTGATCAGAAGGCTGGAAGACTGTCTCTGAAGACGGACCTTGCAAACGAGCACGGTCCATAACGCTCAGTTGTTAGAACACATGGCCCTAGATTTGGTCCGTGTAATTATGCATGGTCCAACACTAGAACGTTCTGTGCCACCCTTTTGACTAGGCTTTTGACCTGTGAGCCACCTTCTTTCTCTCTCTTCCCTCCTTTAAATAGCCGCATCCTTCCTCCTTTTCAAGGTGAGCCCGACTTGGGTCTCAAAAATCTTAGTTCTTCATTTTTCTTAGTTTTTACATCTTTCCCATGGATTTTTATAGATTTTATAATGGATTTTCATCATTTATATTATATTTATGCTTGAGAGCTTTTGAAAATATGTTTAGCTATGATTTGTGAGATTCTTAGATTCATGTCTATCTTTATTCTATAAATATCATGCTTAATTTGTTCTTATGCTTCTATAATTGTGTGATGAATGAGATTAGGATGTACAACTAGTTTAGCTCTTTCCACGATTTAGTGTTAGGCTCGAGAATGAACCGGAGAGTATTACGTTAATATGTCTACTGGGTTGTAGGGTTTTAACCATCCAGTCGTTGAAGACACATACGCCCATGTTGGTGATAGAAGTAATCTCGTATTGGGTTATTTTGCAGAAAATAAGCGAGGTTTTCCAAAAATTGGGTTGGGTGATGCTAATGACTCGATTGGGATTATAGATTAATGCCCAAAGGTCATATCCCATGTTTATAGAAACTATGCAGGGAATGCCCCCAGAGTTATCATGAGGTACGAATGTCCTTAGTTGTACAAGATGAGTTTAGGATGTGTATACACGGTGTAGGTCCTGGTGACCTATGCTACTCTTGGTTTTAATTTAACGTGTGCATTCACAAGTTTATTAACCCCGAGGGTGAGGTCTAGAGGTGGTAGTGGAAATACACCTCTAGCTATACATGGAAGAGGTGAGATCTTGAGGAATGGGCATAACCGACAAGGTGTGACAAGCCAAGGGAGTTCTCGAGGAATCAATGTCTCTGCATCGTGTGATATAACATTAGATAGAATTATATGTCTTATATGTGAATGGGAATCGAGGACCAAATTCTAATAATAAATATGTGATGAAATTTCGCCCAAGTTGTTTTAGTATCATACATCGTTGTTTATTTTTGCATGCTAGTTAGCTGTTAGCTTAAATATTTTCAGACCAAACCCCACATTTTCTCAACTCTGGACACACAAAATTGGTGATGCTTGTGTGTGAACTTTGCAAAGCCATCCTTTAAATCCCTAAGTCTTCGTGAAGGGAGTAAGGGAGCAACTTGTAAATATTATCTTTGGTGGCTAGGACTCCGAATATTCTTAACAACGCCTAGAAGTCAATTTGCTTATAAAGATGTTTGTCTTGGATTGAAGAAGCTACTATGGCTTTTCAAAAGTTGAAGACTGTGATGACTACTGCATCCATACCAAAAAAATCATGAATTTGACAAACCTTTTGTCATTGAAATGGATGCATGAGATACATGAATGGGTGCACTAATGCAAGAAAGTCAACTAATAGCATATCTGAGTACAACATTTTGCAATAGAAATAAAAGCTTATCAACATGTGAAATATAACTCATGGAATTGGTAATGGTAGTACAAAAGGGGAAACATTATTTGGTTGGAAATCATTTTGTAATCAGGATTGATCATCTAAGCTTTAAATATATTTTGGATCAGAAGCTACATAGTGCTTTATAGGACAAATGGATGGCAAAATTTCTTGGACTTAGCTTTGAGATTCAATACAAGCAAGGGAGGAGTAATTGAGTAGTTGATTCACTATCAATAAGGTCACATATGAAGGATACTAAAGAATGATTGCAGGATCACAAAAGGGCCATCTAGCAGATTAATTTAAGAGAAATGAGAGAGTGATCAATCAATATACAATTGGTTTTAGAAAATGAATCAAGAAGCTAAGAATCTTTATCGTAGTGTAATTTAACCTATTAGAATTATACAAATATATGAAACACATATATTATAATTAAGATAACAAGACCAGTGGGAAGGAAAACACTCAAATCAGGACTCAGAAGGTGATATTGAGTATTAGTTTATTCAGTCTGGGGCTATTACTGCTGCTTTACTTCCTCCATGGGTTATACAACTTGAACAAGGTTATGAAGATGATGAGAGATAGAGTGCAAGAAATCATAACCAAACTGATTTTGGATAAGGATGCAGAATCTGAGCTCACTAATGCAAATGAGATTCTCATGAAAGGTAAGAGAATTTATGTTGGGCAATCTAGAACATAAAATAACTAAATGCTTACTATTGTGCATTATTTTGTTATTGTGGGACATTAGGGTCAAATGTCTACCATAAAAGGGGTTCTTTCTATTTTCTTTTGACCTAAATGAGAAATGAAATCATAGACTTTGTGAGATATTTTTAGTTTGTCAGAAAAATAAGAGTCAACACTGCAGAAGCCCAGGTTTATTGCGACCATTGGCTATCCTTACTAAGTTATGTAAACATTTAACAATGGAATTCATTGAGAAGCTTCTAATATCAAAGGAAATTGATATTGTGGTGATTATGGTAGTTATATTGACTAAGTACAGTCACTTTTTGGCATTATCACGTCCTTTAGATTTTAAAACAGTTCTTGTGTTATTTTTCAATGATATATGCAGACTATGTGGTCCTCCTGAGACTGTAACTACTGACATAGATAAGATATTCCCTAGTGTTTTCTAGAATTAACTGTTTACTAAAATGGGAGTTAATATGCAATTTAGCTCTGCTTATCACCCTTAAAATATTTTTTGGAGAATTTATTTCTACATGGAAGGAATGGTTAACTCCAGCTGATTTGTGGTATAATGCATCACACCTGACCAGTATAAATATGACCCTTTGGAAGTTGTGTATGGAGTTAAACCACAAAGACTGCCTTAGGGCCTTAGGGAATTTTAAATAGCTTTATTTTCCATGGTGCCGATAATTTCTAAACAAAGGGAACATGTCAACATCTTATTGCAAAAATAACTCAAGATGGCTCAAGAAAGGATAAAGAAAACAACAGATAATAAAAAAATCATAAAGGAATTTTTTATCAAGGGGATTGGGTGTTTCTAAAGCTCAAGAGGTACAAGAAAGTTCTAGTGGAAGCTGCAACTGTATGCTCAAAACTGGCCTCCAAGTATTATGGTCTTTATCAAATTGAAAAAATATATTGGCAGTGTTACTTATAAGCTCGCATTACCACCTTGGAACAAGATTCATCCCATTTTCCATGTAACACTTCTGAAAAGGTTTATTGGAACTCCTCTAAATGATCAAGAACAACTTTCAATGATAGATAACAAAGAAGAATTATCTTTTAAACCTTAACGAATTTTCAGCACAAGGATGCTAGAAAGGGATAATGAAGAAGTTTTTCAATGGCTCATTGAATGGAAAGATCTACCAGATGTTTGATAAGTGTCACCCTCAATAACAAATAAAATGTTATATTCTCTCTCATCTTTTTCATCCACCACCCACTCTCCGTCGTACTCCACCTAAATCACTACCACAATGGTCACCACATCCACCACCTAATCTGCAATATTCCACTGCATCCACACAATTCTCCTTCATATCTCAGCCTAATCAACACTACATCACTCAAAAGTCAACGTAATTGGAAACCATAATCCCTCCTAACCTGAATAAGGTCCTCCCTGTCTCTATGGAGGTTCCGTATGTTGGTGCGAACCTCTTCTCATATAAAAATGCTCTATCCAACAATGAAAACCAGAAAACCTAGCTTCAACAATATGATCTAAGACTTAACCCTACAACGTAGTTCAAGGGCAAAATAGAAATGGTTTTCGAAGAGAATGACATAGAACTTCCATCAGAACCATTGGAGCGTCATCTCTTTGTAAAATTCCCCAGAGGTGGTCTACCCTAGATTATATTTTCAGTCAATTTATAAAAAAAATGGCTATAAAGGGGAGGCAACCATTACTACCTTAAAATGTAGGAATGTTTTCATAAAATTTGACCATGGGGAAGTTATACAGAGGTGTTGGATTCGAAGAACTTGGAACGCGGGAGGGTCTTTAATGAAAGTACTTAAATGAACAAAAAACTTTGATGTGAACGAAGAACCACTTTTAGTTCCAATTTTTCTGAATATTAGCTTCGCTCATGCATATTATCTCCACAAGGATTGCATATCTCTGATTCCTACTGTATTAGATTAGCTAATATATGCTTATTTACCCATGATTAACCATTCTAGACCACCGGCCGTTAGGTTATGTGTAGAAATGGATTTGACTGGGTATTTTCCTTAGAGAATACAATTATGATCAATAAAAGATAGAAAATGGTACCCAATGCACTACGAAAATCACCCTTATTATTGTATAAGTGTTATAAGATAGGGCATAGATCCAATGAGTGTGGGCTAAACAAATAGGAAAAATAGTGCACCTACATTTACAACCCCTCATACTGGAAATATTATTAACCTAGTCCCCAACTTTCATAGGCCTCAAAGTCACAAACCTTTTGTAATCCAAACCAACTGTAATCTAAACCAGCAATTGGAAAGGAATGAAATGGGTACTAGCTGGATCAACTGCACACAATCAGGAAGAACTTGAGGTCTTCATGGATGCACTTGATGAACAAGGTTATCAACAAGATCCTTTTACTCAGCAGAACAAAACTGAGAAGAAACACACTAAGAAGCATGGGTCACACAAAATGTAGCACACAAATCAGCTACTCAGAAGGAACACACTACCATATACCATATCAACTTTAGTGGATGATACACTCATCCTTGGAATAAGAATTTTCTAACTCTTTCAATTAATAGAGTTAAACTCTCTCAACAATTAAAACTCTTTAGTACTACTGTCCTAATTAAAATCATATACTGTGGGAACAAACCTCACATTTAATGTTAGCCATTCAGAAAACTCAAGAAACCCAAGTGTAAGAGACTCGGGATTAACAAGAATAAGACATGCTCAATGAAGACCACGATTCACTCAGATCCAATGAAGAAATATATACTTAGCTGCAAAAGTTAGAGAGAGATGAACAAGCAAATGACGAAATCCAAGCAGATAATCCCGAACCCCCCCTGATCATGTAAGAGATCCCTAGTTAGATTACAGAAACTAATCCTAGTTTATAACAAATCCATTTTAATCTTAATAGGAAATAAACATAAAGTGGATCAACCGGATGCTTTTAGAATAAAATTAGGATACACTGGCTTCTCATCATTAGATAGAAGAACCTAAATCTTTACAAATGGAAAATTCCAGCATAACCTAATTTATCACACTAGTATACGCATTTGCACATTACAGATGTTAACACAACTTAAAATGATATAATAATTGTATATGGTAAACACACTAGAGCGAAGAGAGAATAAATGATTGATAACATTATACTTGACATAAACAACGTAGATCACCCCCTAATAAGAACTAGCACAAGGTATAAAGAGAACTAGATCCGTAAGTCTACTAGTATGCTTGGCTTTGATTCTTTCATTCTTAGAAATAATTTATTTGAGATTCCAACCTGTGGAAACATGTACACCTAGTCAGATGCTAGACAAGGTAGAAATAAAGTTGGAAAAAGATTAGGCCAATGCATTGCAAATGTAGAAATATTTTTGCAATGTATATTGATTCTTCTATACAGGTCATCAGTAGGTTAAAATTAGATCACTCACCCCTTTAGATAACATACAGTGGCACACAAAAGACTCACCCTAATTCATTTAGGTTCCAATCAATGTGGATAAGGAGAAAATACCTCACCAACATAATCTGAAATTGTTGGGACCGACCCATCCATGAACAATGAATATTTATATTTACTATGAAACTGAAAAGATTAAAATAAACCCTGAAAACTTGGAACTAGAGATTTTTGGAAACATTTTTGAAAACATATAGTTGACTGGAAAAAGGTTCATGTTGCAAGGCAGTCTATGATCAACCTAGTCACCTAAATCACTTAAACATCGTTAGCCAATCTCGGTCCGAACTCGCAGTCATGCTTACAGAAGAGAATGATTTATGGAAACAAAAATTAAGGCAAAATGGCTTAAGTAGGGTGATAACAAAACCACTTTCTTATATAATAGCTTAAAAGAGAAGAATAATAGACTTAGGATATCTAAGACAAAAGATAACAATATTGTGCTCTCGGAATAGGAGGATAAAGGGGGCAGCAGCAGTACAATTCTCTAAAAAAAAACTCTTAACTGAAGAAAAAATTGGTATCACAAGAACAATTCTAATGAATTTCCTGACCTATAATCCCCAAATCATCACTTAGGAACATATCATAAGACTTTTAAAACCAATAGTTCTGAATGAGCTTAAGAGAACTATTTTCAGCTTAGGTGAACACATGTGTGGGGGACCTAATGGGTCCACAAGAGTGTTCTATAGATGGGGCTAGGAAATAATTAGGGAAGATCTCCTAAACTGCGTACAAGAATTCATATTTGATGTCCCTATACCAAACCAATATCTATCTCATTAATCACCCTAATCCCCAAGTTACAAACTCTAACACACTTCACATATTTTTGCCTCATAAGCCTTTCTAATTTTATGGGGGGAAATCTCCAAAATTATGGTTGATAGAATAAGTCGGATAATTGATAGGTGCATATCCAAAGAGCAATCATCTTTCATAAAAGGCCAAGAAATCTCGGATAACCTCCTAGTTATGCAAGAGGCATCCAGATTATTAGATAAAGCAAATCAGGGTTTGAATATGATTACAAAACCCCACATGTCCAAAGCTTTTGATCGAGTTTCTTGGTCCATGCTCAATCCACTTATACTAAAAAAACATATAACATGGTCATTTATTTAAGTTAATCATGTCTATTATTAAAGCTTCCTATTTCTCTGTGATAATCAACGGATCACCCTACGGATATATTTACGCATCTAGAGGAATTAAACAGGGTGATTAGTTATCCCATATTTTGTTGATATTCATAGCCGAACTAATGAACAGTGGACTAAAGATTATGTTTTCTAAAAATCTTATTATAAATTTTGTAATCCCAGGACACAACTTTCTCCTAACTCATCTCTCATATGCAGGCGACACTGTAATATTTCTTAAAGCCACAAATAAATTATGCACTAATCTAGTATCTTTATTAAAACATTATGAGGCCTCATCTGGAAACAAAATCAATTATGAAAAGTGTCTTTTATGTTGGAAATAAAACCAATCAGGCATCTTATAAAAGAATTCATTCCCTCACAGGTATGAAACATGGCTTATTCCCCTTTAAATACCTGGGAGTACACATCTTCAGGGGAAGAAAGAAAAATGCACACTTCCAAAAAGTTATAGAGAAAATGAACTCTAGGTTAGCAAACTGGAAAAAAAAGGTTGTCCCCTGCTGGTAGAATTATAATAGTTAAACACACAGTTCTCCGTTCACATACATATATGGAGCGTAATGGCCCCAACCAATCACATAATTAGTAAAATGGGAAAGCCTTTTAATGCATTTATCCGGGGGGACTCACAAGATAGCAAACATAGCAAATGAAGATCATGGTTTGAACTATGCTTACCCTATGCTGAAAATAGGTTGGGCCCAAGATCCATTAGTACCACCATTAAGAGTTTCTCAATAAAACTATGATGAACTCACAATTATGTAAATCCATTTGGACAAAATTCATTTGGTATTTACTTCCAAATGCTAGGTACTCAAACTCCTGGAAAAGAATTGTGGAGGTTAATACATTAGCTATTCTAAATGGAAATGGACAACCCAATTTTTGGATAAAAAACTGGACATGCTTAAGTAGCTTACTAGATATATGGCCTTCAGATATCGATGTTTACTTACCTTATTTGACTGTATCTGAATATTTGGTTAATAAACGACAACATATACAGTTTCTCCGGCTTAGTTTGCTTATACATGGCACTAACACTCTCAGTGGCGGAACCAGGACAGTATTTGGGGAGGGGGGTGATTTATACAGGTAAAAAAATTTTGGACGCTAGATTTTATTGGTAATTTTTTTCCGGACACTGAATTACACTGAATTTTTTTTCTAAAAACTTAATTCGACATATTCAAACAAAATCCGCTTAAATAATGAAGTG
>JAULKM010008095.1:0-14963 GCA_032355605.1 Rubia tinctorum | reverse complement strand
ATTTCTTCTAATTTACACTTTAAACCTTGGTCTTTCCATGACTTATGGAAAGACCGTCTTTCAAGAGACAGACTCATAAAATAAAATAATTATAATTTTAAATTGAATGAAATTAAATGATTATTTTATGTACTGTTTAAATATTGACACTATTAATTTATATTATTAAAATGAATTACATTTTATTAATTATTTTATATATATATATCTAATTATGATATAGATGATTGTGTTAGATTGGTTTTATTTTAAAAAACACACAATCATGGAGGTCAACAACATTTTAGGCTAAAAATAAAAATATTTTAATAAGTAGTGAATGATGTAATCTTCCTGAATAAATATTTTTAAATTTTAGGTGGGATTTTAACTTTTAAATATTTTTCATAATAGTATTTTATTTTTATTTTTATATTTTTGAGATAATAGTATTTTATTTTATCTTCATTCAAATAATAATATAGTACGGTAATAGCATTCAGTGGTTAGAATTAGTGCTTATCATACAATAATATAATTCTATTTGCAGATTTAGTTACTTGAATTCATAAAATAATTATTCCACATTAGAGTTATTTAATTCTTAAAACTTCCAAACATTATTTTGATTTTAAGGTAGATATAATATTTAACAATATTCTATAAATATTCTTAAATTTTAGAGTTGACTTATCTCTAATAAACATTTTGAATAATTATAACTATCATTAATGATTTTTAACACTGAATGCTAACAAATATTTATCTTTTCTTTAATTAATGGTTCAAAAATATTTATTTAATTAAAAGTCACGTTTCTTTTCATTTTAAAAAAATCACGTGATATAATATTATAAATAAATAAATCCGCTGAAAATTTGTTATGCTTCTCCAAATTACATTAGGTTGCCAACTGAGAGCCTTGGTTTTTTTTAATTAAGTAATTCACCATTACAATACTGTGTATATATAGAAGTCATTCCCAAGGGCTAAAACACAGAAAACGATTTTTTGTTCTTGAGTTTAATTTCCTACTTCAGAACCTATTTCTACTTCCGGATGAATATACTGAGTACTGGTTAAGTTCGGTTTAATACATTTAAGTAACCGTATAAAAAGGGATTAAAGCAACCGCATCATCACAAATCAAAAGAGTAAACTTGTAGCTACTGGAAAATCCCTAAACGAATGTTTTGCAGAATGGGAAGATGACTTTGACTCATGGATCGTGCTCATATGCTTCAGACTTCCATCAATTTTCTTCATCGGGGATTTGTATGATTCCCCGGTAAAAAACACATGTGGAAGAAACCTTCTTTTTGGGTACTCTCTTGTGTCAGAAACCTTCTTTTTGGGAACAGCCATAAGTTGCATAGACCCTTCAATGGTATTACTCCCTCCCTTCTCAGCCCAAATTACAGCTCAATCATTGCACATTGTTCGAAAAACATGTTTGACTGTTAATATGTTTAACTATGTTTAATTACGGAAAATAAAAAGTTACTTTCTAGAAACTACTTGTTACGACGAATTCAACAATATCACATACGATAATATTATTTTTTATATATCTATTCAAATATGCGGTCAAACTTTGATAGAGAATAGTGTTATAGAGAAGGTGAGTAATTTGGGCTGGGACAGAGGGAGTATCATATTTCGACAGAGACATTGACAAAGCTGCGGAATCTATAGTGGAATGTAACGGTGCTGGTTGTGCCCATCTCTCGTAGACCTATGCCGCTGCATTCCTAAGCAGGATCGCCACCCCTCTTAAAGCCATATGTCTGTTTTCAACTGAGAGCCTTAGTTCACACCAACCTTTGTCTTCAAATGAAATAACGCCGCAAAATCAACCAAATTGATATTCATAGGAAAGCCAAATTAGAGTTCTAATGTTTAGATTTAACACTTCAAAATTAAACTTACCCTTTAACTGTTCTGATGTTGCGTTGAAAAATCAAAAACTCTTTTGAATTGCCACTCACCAATAATTCATGTACTCTCAAATTAAACTTGGACACTACGGATTGCTTTTTGTACTTCCATGAGATCAAAGTTGATCCCAAAAACACTGCATAGCTTGTAACTGATTTCCTTGAAGCTTTACATGTTTCCCAATCAGTATCACGATAGGTATTAAGTCTAAGATCATTGGCTGAAGAATAGAATAAGGCATGATCTAGATGATGAAGGTATTTGACAATATGTACACTGAGATGATGATATGTTGGAGATTACACAAACTTACTTAACTAATGAATAGAAAATGTGACATCTGGCCTTGTAAGGAACAAAAGTATGCCAATCAGTCTTCTTTAAGCACTTGATCAGAGAAGAGCAGAATTTTCGTCTTGAAGGATTCAAGTGATAGGAAGAGAAGTAGCAACGAGCTTACTATGAATAAGGCCACAATCAAAGACAATATCCTTAATGTACTTCGTTTGATGAAGATGAATCTAAGTGGTTGTTCTTTGCAGTTCCAATCCTAGGAAATAATGGGCAACACCCAAATCTTTAATAGCAAATTATAATGCGAGTAATGCTTTGACTGCAGCAATGACATCAATAGAGTCTCCCATGATCAAAACATCATCAACATACACAGCCAGTTCTGAAAAATAGGAAGAGGTAATTTTCAGGAAGAGGCAATGATCATGGTGTGATTGATTGAAATTCAGGCTCAAAAGATGTTGTGTGAACTCTTTGTTCCACTGCCTGGAAGTTTTTTCAGCCCATAAAGGCTTTTATTGAGGATCTTTGGCATTATATCCATCAGGAAGTTTCATGTGTACTTTCTCATCAAGATACCCATGCAGAGAGGAATTCTTGATGTCAAGCTGATAAACATTCCAGTTTGAAGCTGAGGCTAGAGCAAGAAAAATCTTGATAGTTACTACCTTTGCCATAGGTGAAAAGACTTCAAAGAAATCTATTCCCTCTATCTGATTGAATCCTTTTGCAACTAACCTAGCTTTGTGTTTAGTCAAGCTTCCATCTGCATTACATTTCAGCCTGTAAACCCATTATAAACCAATTGCCCTCTTTGTAGGTGGAAGCTTCACTAGGTCCCAAGTATGGTTTTGCTCAAGTGCTGTTAGCTCCTCATTCATTACTTTAACCCATTCATGGGAGTACGTACCCTGATGATAAGTGAATGGCTCTTGAATCTGTGAAGTATTAGTAATATGTGCAAAAATAATTGGTTGAGGCTAAAAAGATGAAGAAACAAAGTCCTTTTCCCATACTGGTGGTCTAATGACTGTAGTGTTGTGGCTGGAACCAGTGTCTTATGGTGGAGAAGGTGTGGGAAAGGATAATGGAGGTTCGGAGGATTCTAGGAAATCAGATGGGAGTGTATCTGAGAAAGGAAGTGGGAAAGAGAACTGATTGACAAATGAAAAAGGAAAAATGGTTTCATGAAAAACCACATCCCTGGATATGATTCTACATGTCAAACATTTATAGGCCTTTTGGCCTAAAGGATTGCTAATGAACACACATGGATATGCTCTATCTGAGAGCTTATTCTTGTGTGAAGAGGTGTTTGTTGCATATACCAGACAACCAAAAACTCTAAGATTTTGCAGATATGGTTTTTCATTAAATAACATCTCACATAGTAATTTCCAAGAAAGAGTAGGAGTTGTAATATGTTTATTAGATATGTGGCAGTCAAAACTGCATCTCCTCAAAATATTTTGGGCAAATTTGATTGGAAAAGAACGACTCTAGCTACTTGTAGGAGATGCTGATGCTTTCTCTCCGCAACACCATTTTGCTGTGGAGTATAAGGATATAATTTCTGTTGTACAATACCAAATTATGAGAATAATTTTTCACACTCAGAATTGACAAACTCACTCCCATTGCCTAACTTGACTGATTTTACTGAGGCATGGAACTGATTGTGTACCATGGCAAGAAACATTTTAAAAATTGAAGGCACTTGATTTTTGGATTTAATCAAATAAGTCCATGTGGATCTTGTGAAGTCATCAACTACGGTAAAAAAGTATTTACAACCGTTGATAGAATCGACCTTAAAAGGTCCCCACAAATCTAAATGAATCAACACTAAAGGTAACTGTGTAAAACTGGTACAGAGAGAGAAATGCAGTCTATGCTGCTTAGCCATATGACAGATTGAACAAATTTTTTTATCATTGGACAAAGAAGTAGTTTCATTAATATATTTCATTACATCATAAGAAAGATGCCCTAGCCTACAATGCCAAGATTTAAAAAGTAAAGAAATTGACTAACAACTGCACCTATTACAGTGTTTTGGAAATTATATATGGAAAAATTGACTGAAGTCTCTGCTTGATGATCTCTGGTTGAAAATAATGACTGTCTATAATGTATAAGCCATTTACTTCTTTGGTTGCTACAAGAACTCTGTCAGTTCTAAGCTCCTACAGCACACAAAGACCTTAAGAGAATTTGAAATTGATTGACATGGATTTGGTAAGCTTACTCAAAGATGAAAGATTGTATTTGAATTCAGGTACATGTAGGCAATCAACCAGAGTGACTGAGGGATTTAAAATGACTGATCCTATAGTTGTGACTAGTTTGGTTGTATGATCTGGTAGGTAAACAGATGTGGGAATATGTACAGGAGAGGTGGAATGAAAAACTGATATATTTGCACACATATGACTTGATGCTCCACTATGAACAATCCATTTCAGTCAAAGGAAAAAAATTAAGGAAAAATTTTGTAGTCAAGCTACCTGTAAAGTCATGATAATGAGCATAATTCATTGCTCAATACTGATCTCGAATTTGTTCTTTTCCTTTTAGCTTCTTGTCTAGCCATGCTTCCACTAATTTTTCCACCAAGGCATGTAGCTTTGCATCTGGATCACTGAGTGGAGTATCCTCTTCTTCAGCAACTGCATGTGCAGTGTATCTTTGATAACCTTGACCGGACTAATTAGGTTTTTGATAGGTATGTGGTGCAACCTGAGGTTTGACAGAGGATTGAGTCTTGACTGCAACATCTCTATTTCTTTCCCACCATTCAGGGTATCCCTTTATCTTAAAACATTTCTCTTTCACATTACCTAGCTTTCCACAATGATCATATTTTAGATTTGATCATCTCACATTTCTTCTCTTCATGCAATCTGAATCTTCAAACTAATCAAAATCAGCCTCTATAGATTCTCATAGCCATTGCAGAGTTATTTTGAACTTCCTGATAGACACAATGAATACCCTTTTGCTTCTCTATCATGGTAATCATAAAGTATGATTTACCAACAGTAGGGAAAGGATATATCAACAAGACTGATGACTGATTGAGCTATACTCTTGATTCAGCTCTATAAGAAATTGGTGCAACTTATCATCTTCGTCTTCAGCGGGTAAACAAATATAGTTGATGCATTCTAGATTTCATGTCTTTCTAGGCCTTAAACATGCATATTCATCCCACAAACTTTTCAGTTCAATAAAATAAACAACATATTCATTTCCTTTCTTTAATTCAAAAATATCCTTTTTCAGTTTGTGAATCAGAGGGTCATAACTCTCTCCAGATCTCTCTTTCAATTCATTCCACAAAGCATAATCATCCTCAAAAAACATAAAGCCTCTTGCAATATTTTTAGAAATAGAATTCAGTATCCATGAGATTAAGGTTGAATTTACCTTATTCCATTGATCATAAATTGAATTATCTGGATCTGGTGACTGAATCTCACCGGTCAAAAACTTTAGTTTTCCCTTGGATTTGAAAGTAGTCACCATTGATCTGCTTCATGTGATATAGTTAAACTTATTCAAAGGTTCTACAACCAGCACCAAGCTTGAGTTATGTTAGCTTTAAAAATCAAAATGATCATTGACCCGTTGCCTCCATTTATGTGAAGTAGATCTCAATGACTGCTGGACTGAGTCTACAAATTCAGTGTCTGAAGACATGTTTTGTGGAGCTAAAAATACTCAGGATTTGATGAATATTAAGATAAAAAAATCACCGGGTCTTTCCCGATGACTCTGATACCATGTCAAATTTCAAGGTATCTTGGGCTTCAATCTTAAAACCAATTGTCAGTAAGTGGAAGTGACCCAAGACCTTATATATTAGTTATTATCTTTGTAAGAAACCAATGTGGGATATATCTTTCAATACGCCCCCTTGCGTGCCAATGTGGAAACACTCCACGACCCATATCGGGTCATATTAAAGGGGATCCACACATCGACTCAATAAACCCAACTCGAGCCTAGGTCCCAAATACTTGGATATGATACTAAGAAAATTAGTTTAAATCCAGATCTAAAAGAAGAAAAGTAAGAAGGGAAAGGTTTTGATTTACACAGCAAAAATCCAAAAGTACAGCTACAAATGGAATATAATACTGTCCTATATAGGCAGTGCTTGTAGGGAGAAAATTGAAAGACTAATAAGAACAAAATACGTGTCTTAGTTAGTTGCCAATAAAACAAAAGGAAGAATTAAGCTATATTGCGTCGTTCCATTCATTTGAACTGTTGGCACTCAAAGTTTCAAATCAAAGTTTGGCGCCACCATTAGGTTTTCTTCATTCTAAAACTGAAGCTGCTGTTCATCACCAGAAAAGCATAATCTCATCATCAATCACTTACAGTTAAAGATTAAAGGAAGTTTTGAAACTTAAAACATAATTCAGTCTAAGTATTGATCTAAATCCAAATAAAGACCAGGTGAAGTTGGATGTTTCCCAGGTTATTATCACGTCAATGAAACCTAAAGGCAAGCACGAATGAAAAAAATTCAAATATTTCTGAAAAGCAAAATGCTTACCAGAAAGTGATTTTAGAACACTCTTCAAGAACTAAGCTTCGAGTGGTAAGCTT
Organism: Rubia tinctorum; assembly: GCA_032355605.1. Classification (NCBI taxonomy): domain Eukaryota; kingdom Viridiplantae; phylum Streptophyta; class Magnoliopsida; order Gentianales; family Rubiaceae; genus Rubia; species Rubia tinctorum. The sequence continues at coordinate 8,132 of JAULKM010008095.1, read as the reverse complement.
AATGTGCCTGAGATTTCAGAAGGAAAAATGAAACATGAAAAAGAAAATTTCAAAGATCTCCAACCAAAAATTTAATGCAGATATACAAATTTTGATAAAGAATGAAACTTTACCTTCCCTACGAGAATTCCTGAAAATAAAAGAAAGAAACACCGACTGTAAGGAGTAGGCATGATAATCCATGACTAAAACTAATGAAATTGCTGTAGACGAAGAGAATATAAGCAATAGAATTGAAAACTAATGCACGACGGAAGGAAACTAACAAGAGAAGTTATTGGTTCATGCTTTCAAAACTGGAATCCAACCATTGACAAAAATCATCCACATTTCAAGTGCTAAACATCAGATGGAGAATGAATTCAAAATCAATGAATTCGAAGGGGAAAATTAAAGTACCTTTGCTCAGTTGCTCTCTCACTTGTTCCGCTTATGTTTTTGTAACACATTTTCCACCAACAAAGCATCTCTCTACCGTTATCGAATTCAGAATTTGGAAACTCAATAAGCCAGGTAAAAAATATGGCTAAAGAAAAGCATTTGAATGAATTTACCTAGACAGGGCATTCTGTTAAGTTTCTGAAGTATTCATCATAGTAAAATTGGTTAATAATTATTAAATTTCTCAAAGTATGCATTTCAATATCTTCAAAGGTGATATTCTTAATAGACCTGCGTCCTCCTTGCAAGATGATACTCTTATGATGTTAAAGTTGGGCTATGGCCCAACTCATTAAATAATAATTTTGGGTTGGCTTAGCCCAATAGGGTTTAATAATGTATGAGTTAATATTGTCATTTAATAAATGTTATTCAGGTCATAGTGTAATTTTCTCAAATTTTAGTTATGTACTGTCTGTGAATAAATTGGGCCGGTTCCATTCATCTTAATCTTGATAATGTACTGTCTGTGAATAAATTGTACCCATTCCATTTACCCTCTCGGAACATCGTAATCGTGATAATGTGAATAAGATAATTGTACCTCCACTTTTGCATTTTGACTTCTCCCACTTCCTTGGAGGGACCTAAGTGCAAAAAATAAAAAGATCACCGGTTGTCCCAAACTCGATTCCGATCGTCTCGATAAGTAGAGACGACGGTGGGGCGGGTTTTGGTAGAGGTCCGCCTTGCATCCACCTGAATGAGGTGGGTATGGAGGTAGTTTCAGTGGGGGTGCTGTGGGTATGGATGTGAAAATCATACCCGCCATGGGTAGTGGGCCAAGCCTGGATAATAGTTCGCACCTGCCCCATTCCCACCCGCCCAACTAAACTCATTATATACCCACTAATTTTATATAAAATTGATTATTATTTATCCATAGTGCACATATCTTACCTATAATATTTCATGTAAATACATTTATTAAATTTTAATATAAAAGTTACTATTAAATTTTTGGAGATATAAGTCGGATTAATATAATGGGTATGAAGGTGGGTAGGGAGACCCAGGTGGGTAATGGGGCGGGTATGGATTTTGAATAATACTCGATGGGACGGGGGGTGAATTTTAAAGTTGTACATGTCATGTGTGATGGGTATAAAATTTTTAGATGTGCATGGACATGGAGGTAACATAATCTGAACCCTCCCTGCCCCTTTGCCATCCCACCAAAAAGAAATTTCATCATTCCTAGTTGAGCTCATAATAACAGAGAGTAATAAATAAATTGATCATATTCCACAAAGAATTCCACAAGTTCTTACGACTGAACATCGTATGCTCTTAAGTAATCATTTACAATTAACTCTAGACTACGTACTATCGGTTTCTAAAAATCGATGGACGGAATTTCATTATTATTATATTCCATAAAAAACCAAGAATATCAAATTCCAGGTGATTCTATATGTGGTGTTTATTATCGTTCTCATAACGCGTATCGTAAGGGTATTAATGGAACACTATGAAAATAGCCTAATGATTACCCCTGTTTGCGTCCATCTAAGACAGTTCGAATAATTTTCACATGAAACATTTGTCGTTTTCTTCCAGTACAGAGCTATTAAGTGTGGAGAACATGCAAGGAAGTTTGGGCCATAGTGTAATTTCCCCAAATTTTTATCATGTACTGTCTGTGAATAAATTGGGTCCGTTCCATTTACCCGCTCATGACCAAATCGGAACATCGTAGTTGTGACAATTTGAATAAGATAATGGTATCTCCAATTTTGCATTTCGACATTTTCCTTTTCTTGGAGGGACCAAAGTGCAAAAAATAAAAGATCACCAGTTGTCCCAAACTCAATTCCAATCGTCCCAAAAAGAAACTTCATCATCCCTAGTTGAATTCATAATAACCGAGAGTAATAAAGAAACTGGTCATATTTGACATAGAATTCCACAAGTTTTTACGACTGAACATCGTATACTCTTAAGTAATCATTTACAATTTACTCTAGACCACATACTAGTGCTTTCTAAATATCGATGGATGGAATTATATAAAAATTTTCATAAAAAACCAAGAATATCAAAAGTGGTGAATCGGCCCACAATCAGAATTGTTTGTGTTTAGGATTTTTTTATGTTGGGCTAATCAACCCACAATCCAAATCGCGGTGTCGCTAAAGAGTATGAAAAAATAAAAAGCTAACTATGAGATGTAAATGTGACATCTATCATGATTTTTTCAACCACTGACCAGGTCCGAAGATATTTTTGGTTTGGGATGCTTATCTATTTTGGCCCACTCATGAGTACATGCGAAATCGCGTATACGTCGGTCTTACATTGGATTCTTCCATTGGGTTTACAACATTGGCTATTGTCAATTTAGTTCCCCCCTGGTCCAGGCCAAAATATTTAATATTTGGGCCCAAGCATATATGTGGGCTAAAATATACGAACAATGACGTCCCACTAAGTTTTCTGTTTGTATCTTTCTATGCAACATGGTCTGCGATGTCGCACATTTGTTAAAATGACCACATGTCACGACGAGTATAAAACCTGCCCACCGCCCTACCCCTTCACATTCCCAACCGACGACGTTGCACCAAGCCAGAACTAAGGTAAGTATTTTCCCCAAATTTGATAATGGTTTTTTCAGCTTTGAGGGACTTCTTCAGATGGCTGTTACATGATTTTACAATATTAACAACGCATGAGCTATTCGATTTCGTTGTGTTATTAGGTTTTGGGTTTATCCATTTTTGTTTGGAACTTCATTACAAATTCTTAGCTAGGGAACATTTTTGTTTAGGGAACTGTTGTGGTACTCATTCTTGCTACTTATTAATGGCATGTTACCTTTTTGTGTTTTGGTGATGATGTTGAGATTTTTTGTGTTTATGTTGAGATTTTTGGTGTTTTAGGATCCAGTCGCACAATATTTCAGTGCAACAGATGTGTTTCGTGCAACGTTTCACATTCATACACATGAATCTGCGATTTAGCACAAAACACATTTGTGTAGACGAAATGTCTGGAACATGAATGCAAAGTCGGGTCATGCCCATGCATGAGTTAGCTTCTTCCTTGTTAAACTAATTGTTCCAAATTCCTTTTTTCCTCAGATGGCTTGAATGAAGTAGTCAGCCAAGAGGCTAAGGGAAAACACCACAGAAGTAGGCCTATCGCGCACCAAGAAGACGAAGATAACGGCTACCCCTCTACAGCCAACATGGTACAACATACGCTTTGTAGATGAGGAGGCACCGAAGTATTTCAAAATGATCCAGGGCCATAGGATAAATGAGGTCAAGGTGATAAAGCCCGAGGACGTGGCACGACTCCACCTCCATGTTTTCCCCGAACCCTTCAAACCATCGGGAAAGAGGGATTTGTATGCCTGGAAAAACTGACGTATGATACGGAGGTCAAGGAGTTCTACGCTAATTTCACTTGGCAATCGATGAACATCTACAGTACAAGAGTTAATGAGGTGGACGTGGACGTGGACGTGGAGATGACGACGGAGTTCATCAATCAAGTGATTGGGTGCACAATCGATGGGGAAGATTAGTCGGAGTTCAACCTCTACAGATGTACTGCCGGGATAATTGGCCTCCACCGGTCACCGAGGATGATCGATCCGGGGTGCTTGACCTTAACCGAATAGTGGAGAAGTACTTTAAAATTGATGTAACTGAGGCAGATCAAGATTGATATCCTCAATATTGAGGAAAGAATGATGTATAATATAATTGTACGAATACTAATCCCAGCTGGACATGCTTCGGACTGCACGATCAATGGGGTCTTCATGTACTGCCACTTTGCGGAGAAGAAGGTTGTAGACCCCGAGCACACCATCATCCAGGAGATGCACCAAGTGGCCATTGCGCTTCCCTACGGTAACGTCATCACCGCCATTCTGAAGAAGAAAAAAGGCTCCGATCAAATCAAATGTGAATATCCAGCCGAAGAACATGATGAACTACTTTGGGCAGAGGCATTGGCATTGAGAGGCAGAGACATGGATTGATTGTAACGCCCCCAAGGGAAAATTGGATGTGCCTCCTACAATCGGGACTGAGGTGACTCCATCGACTTTCACATCAGAGGAGCCTGCCATCACCAGTAATCCTGCCCTATGATCGGGTATGAAAGTTTTTAGGGTTTGCGGTTATTCCCAAATATTTATTATTTACATTTTTAATTTTTATTTCATTTAACTTATTTTTCCCCACATGCCTTAAACATAGCTCCTGGGGCATCCTCATGAATGACATGTCTGAGACCAAGACCCTAGTGTAGCGCAAGGACCGCAACATGCAAAAGATTATGAAGAATTGCCAAAGCTGAAGTCTATGATTGTTGGTGCGATAAATGCACCTGGGGATGATGAGGCTGGCCTAAGAAATACAGATGATGATGAAGGGTCTGGCTACGACAATACAGAGTCTTCTACCTAAGAGTCGGATGGAAATACTTAATCGGCAGACCATATCCCAACCACGTCACCACCCCATTGATTACCATGAATGTTATTTTGTCGTACATGATGATGACTTTTTCTTTGGATTTTATTGAGATATTTTTTCTTTTGTTTAATAACTTTTAATTTGTGGGATGTTTCCTGGATATTGTATGCATGGTAGCAACATTAATCTTACCAGTTTAGTTTGATTATATTTGGGACTGGCTATTATGTACTTAGAATGAGACCTTTAGATGGTACATTCCAAGTTCTGGATGTATTGGTTAACTATTGTTCATTTATTATGTACGATATAGAAGTGCAACTTTGCACATCATTTGCACAGATGATGTCATGTTAACCAACATGTTACTCGATATGATGTTGCATGAATTAATTGATTTAATTGAATTTAGGCTTGGGTTTTGACCGATGGGCATGTACAACATTGCACGACCCAATGTGTGACATCGCCTTAACATCGAGATGAATTCGGTTCAACTGGCCATAAGTGCTGAGTCATTCATCTCATGATTGACTATTATTGCTAGGTCATACCCACGTTGTCGACATCGCAGCTATGTTAGTTGTACTTTTTTACTTCGCATTTGGAAATTATTTACCATGATTATCATATACCAGCAATAAAAAACCTATTTATTACCTCGGCTATTTTTAATTAAGGTAAAAATATTATTTACTTCAAAAATAAAAAGACCGGGGTAAAAGAACTTTTTACCTCGATTATTTGACCTAAGCAAAAGAGGAGGTAAAATGGGTGAAGTAATAGGTCCAGTTTCTTTTAGTGTATGGTTTGTTGGCAGTTTAGATTACCTTAGGATTTGGGATATGAGAGTGTGAGGGATTATTATATCCTGGGGGTTAGGGTAGTCTACGAATAAAATGTTTAGTGTTTTGGGAACACATTTGCATGCTAGTTACGTTTAAGTCCCGGCTTGTTATTGCCAACTCGAGGATGAGTAAATGTTTAAGTGTGGAGAATTTGATGAGACGTCAAATACATGTATTTTTTGAAGCATTTAACATCTCTTTTGTTATCTTTTTGTTGGAAAATTGCTAGATTTAGGTAGGTTTAGGGGTTTAGATGACCATTTTCGGTTTTCAAATTTAAGTCTTTCTTTTTGTAACTTATTTTGAGTCTAATGGAATTGTGCCCTTATGAGTGATGTGCTAATCTCTTTTTAGCACATTTAAAACTCACATGTGTAGTACATTAGAGTTTTATGTATGGATAATGGATGCTTTGTTAATAAGAAGGTTAGGAGGATGATTTAGAAGTTATATCTTAAGTCACTAGTTTAAGGAGTTTTTGGAATACCCTTCATGATCATGCTCATAATGAAAGATTAAATAATTAATATTCACAAATAAAAAAGAGCTTAGAAGTGAAGGCCAGTACGATTTTGTAGAAGAAAATATTCGGATTTGAAGAAAGAAAACCGGCCGACCGATGCAAAGATTGGCTTGCAAATCGGCCGGGTGCAGATGATTGGGAAGTGGCCCATGCACATAGCCATGTACCCAAAGAAAAGGGGAAAACCAGCCCTCAGATGCATTCCACGCTGTTGCGCGTGGGATGTTTAGACCGCGCCTAACCGGGTGCTTCAACGAACCATGCCCGTTTCCGTCTAATATTTTTTACTGATCTTGGCCAAATCTTAACCACTTAGACTATAAATAGCTTCTATATTATCCTCTCTTCATATGCCCTACTTTCTACTCTTAGAAACCCTAATTTTCATTAACTCTTATTTATTGCTTATCTACCATGGGATTTCATCTCCCCTTGTTACGGGTTTTATTTATCTAGGCTAAATGTACTCTTGGGAGCAATTGGTAAGAATTTCTAGTATGGCTTTGTGAGATTTGGTATATCCTATTTTGTGCTTTGATTATCAAGTATGTTTTGTGCTTTGTTGTGTGATTAATGCATGATTTAGACTAGGATGATCAACTAGTTGATGATTGTGAATTTATTGTTTGCTAGGTTTTAGGTCAAACCTGGTAAACTTTGTCGTTTTGTCAAGGTGATTATTGTTGATTGACATTAGGTTGTAGTTAGGGGTGACAACTAATTATAATTGTTGATTGATGAAATTGCTTAGGTTTAGGATAAATTTGAATGGGTTTGCCTAATTATTGATGTGGCTCACTAATAATGTCTAGCATGAAGGCTGATCCTTGTAGTAGTTATTAGTAGATATACTTGTCTTATCTATATATTTCTCGCTTGTAGGACATTGTGGTAGTTGTGTTGGGTCTCCATGTTTATTACTATTCTCAGGGAAGTCCATGACGCCGATCGTCTAGAGTGACTCAAGGGTAAGAGTTATTATGTGGCATTGATCGGTCACTCTAACTATAACCGAGGAGAGGCGAGAAATATCTTCACTCGAAAGGTGTTGACAAGTTCTCCACAATATGTGGTTAATGTATAAAAATAGGAAAGTTAGTTGATGATCAAATGATAACTAGAAATGTAAACCAATTGCGCTCAACACTCTTCATCATATTAGTTACATATTTTGTGCTAGTTGTGTTAGTACTTACATAATTTGTTTTAATAGTTTTCTAATCTAGTTACTTATAGTACTCGTAGTGTTTTTTCTAATCTCAACCCCCCCCCCCCCCCCACACACACACTTTGTTACCACACACTTAGAGTGACATCTTTATGTGTTTTTAACTATGTTTAACACTCGATAAAAATATCTTTTACTTGTAGACGGCCCCGACTCGCCACTAGTTACTTTCTATTAGTTAGTCGCAATTATGACCTATAAATACTATCTTTAAGAGACATGATGCTAGCCTCCCATGTTGAATGTTTTGATTGATCAGTTTCATGATGAAGAGTTGAAGAATAAATAAAATAAGTCTTGGATTATTGTTCAAGTGTTACGAAATAGGGAAGACATCGTGAAGAACATTGTACTCTATTTCCCAATGGATTTTTTAGTGTGGTGAGAGGTCGTCGCAGTATTTCTCAAAGATGTAATTTTTAAGCCCTTATTGCTTACTAACTACAACTAAATAGCTAGTGGCAAGTCGGGATTGTCCACAGAGAGAGGAGATATTATCAAGTGTTTGCTCATAAAATGGTAAATACTACGCTAGATATATAGATATTCATATATATATATATAAGCACATAAAGAGGGGGGTTTGGGTTTTGTTTTTCTAAGTTAACAATTTAAAGACAAGTTAACCTAACAAAGCATACAATAACTAAAACGAGATT
>JAULKM010008084.1:0-14964 GCA_032355605.1 Rubia tinctorum | reverse complement strand
AGATCCATTCACAATGAAACCAAAACTAAGAATAGTTCTATGAAACTTCTCATACCATTGTTTTGGTGCTTGTTTTAGACCATACAATGACTTCTTAAGTTTACACACCTTATTTTCTTGGCCTGTTATGGTGTACCCAGGGGGTTGGATCATGTATATCTCTTCTTCTAAATCACCATTCAAGAAGGCGGTTTTAACATCCATTTGATGTATTAACATTTTATGTATAGAGGCCAAGGCAAATAGTGCACGAATTGTGGCTATTTTAGTTACTGGTGAGTAAGTATAAAAGAAGTCCACACCAAACTTCTGAGTAAAGCCTTTAATTACAAGTCTTGCCTTAAATCTTTCTACTGAACCATCAGTTCTTAGTTTCCTTTTAAATATCCATTTGCAACCTAATGCTTTTGATCCCTTAGGCAAGTCCACCAAGTCCCATGTGTTATTAGTCATTATTGACTCAAGTTCACTATTGATTGCTTCTTTCCAAAAGCTAGCATCTATAGATTTCATAGCCTCTTCATAAGTTTTAGGATCTTCTTCAAGAAGGTGAAGAAGAATTACTGACTCATTTAATTCATTTACATCTTCGAGTTCAGTCAAAAAAGCAGTCACAAAATCCGGTCCAAAATCAGTTTCTTTTCTACGTCTCTTACTTCTTCGAATTTCATTATTTTCATGTTCTGGCACATGTATAGAAGTAGAAACAGGTGTCACATTGGAAGATACCACATTCATATTCTTTAAAGGAAATATGCTTTCAAAAAATTCAGCATCTCTATATTCACACATAGACTTATCATGTAATCGCATAAATCTATAAGCAGTACTGTTTTCAGCATATCCCACAAATATGGCATCTACAGTTTTTGGACCAATGGTGTCACGTTTAAAAGTAGGCAAAGCCACTTTAGCCAAACACCCCCACACTTTTAAGTATTTTAAGTTTGGGGTATATCCTTTCCACAATTCATGAGGTGTTTTCTCTAATTTTTTATGAGGCACCTTATTTAGAATGTGATTGGCTGATAAGACAGCCTCCCCCCACATTTCATTAGGTAATCCAGAACTTAAGAGCATTGCATTCATCATGTCTTTTAACGTTCTGTTTTTCCTTTCAGCTATTCCGTTTTGTTGTGGAGTGTAAGGTGCAGTAAATTCATGAATTATGCCATTCTTTTCACAAAATTCTCTAAGGAAGTTTGTACTATATTCTCCTCCCCTATCTGATCTTAGTCTTTTTATTTTTCGTCCTAGTTGGTTTTCTACCTCGGCTTTGTAGATTAGGAACTTTTGTTCTGCTTCATCCTTTGTTCTTAAAAGGTAAATTTTAGTATACCTTGAATAATCATCAACAAAGGTTATGTAGTATCGTTTTCCGCCTTTACTTTCAAAGTTTCTAAAATCAGCTAAGTCTGTGTGAACTAACTCTAATAGTTCAGTTACTCGTTGAGTTACTTGTTTAAAGGGTTTCTTAGCAATTTTAGTTTCTACACAAGTTTGACATTTTTCCAATTGAATCTTTGGCAGGTTAGGTAGTAAGTTCATGTGTTGCATTCGTTTAAGTGAATTAGTACTAACATGTCCTAAACGTGCATGCCAAATATCAAACGATTCAACAATATAAGCAGAAGTAGATGCTTCATTGATGGCAGTTGTGTTCACAACAAATAACCCCCCAGACATGTATCCCTTTCCCACAAACTGGCCATTTTGAGTGATGACTAGTTTGTCCGCTTCAAACACCAGTTTGAGACCAACTTTGTTAAGCAGACCAGCAGAAATTAAGTTTCTATGTAGAGAAGGAACATAGAAAACATTTGAAAGAGAGAAGTTCTTTCCGGAAGTGAGTTTAAGAAAAACCTTCCCTTTTTCGAGAACTAGAGCACTGCTTGAGTTTCCCATGTAGAATTGTTCACCACTAGCGACCTCCTCGAAAGTTGAGAATAGGTCCCTGTTTGCTCAGAAGTGTTTGGAGGCTCTAGTGTCGACAATCCAGTCTGTCTTGTTTTCGACCAGGTTGACTTCATAGACTACAACATCAATGGTTTCCACATTTTCATCTATGGTGAGTTTAGCTTGAGGCTTGTTGTTGTTCTGGTTGGGTTTGTTGACGTCCTTGCATTGGTAGCATTGGCAGGCTCGATGACCGATATTGCCGCAGACGTAGCAGACTGCTTTGGATTTCTTCAGAGTAGCTCCGCTCTTCTTGAAGGTGCCAGCCTTTTTGAATGAGTTGTTCACCTTCTTGAAGGTAGTTGAGGATTTGGACTTGTCAATGTTTCCAGACTTTACAAGTTTAGCTTTAACCGAATCAAAGAGAGAAGAAGGTTCCTTATCTTTGAGGCGATTGGCTTCCTCAATCTTCATGTGGTTGACTAGCTCCTCTAGAGTCATATCCCTTTTCTTATGTTTGAGGTGGTTTCGATAATCAGACCAGGACTCAGGAAGCTTCTCGATGAGTATGTTAGCCTGAAGGATATTGCATATCTTCATGCCTACTGCAAGTACTTCTGCAGTCAGATTCTCATACTCATGAACCTGGTCCATAAGGGGTTTGTTGTCCACCATTTGGAACTTGAGCCAGTTCCCAACGGCATATTTTTTCTTCCCAGCATCATCAACACCATATTTCTTCTCATACGTCTCCCATATTAACTTAGCAGAATTTTTTGTGATAAACAAGTCAAATATGGGATTCGTCATGTTGTTGAGAAGATGGTCCCTAACTGTTTTGTTATCTTTCTCATACTTGAGAATTGGCTCGGAAACTTCAAGGTTAGTTTCAGTGATGGATGTATTGGAATCGATTTTGGGAGGATCAGTAAATAGGACGCAATCAACTTCCAGCCGTTCAAGAAAATGAGAGCCCTTTGAGACCAACGTTTATAGTTAAGACCATCTAGAGGAGGTATTTTGGAAAGTTCATTCAAAAATCTCGTTTGACCAGACATGTTTTTCGAACAAAAAAATTGTTTCAAAATTATTGGTAGAATTTGAAGAACAGTGTTCGTAAAGTAATGTATAGTCACTCGTTTTTGAAGAAATTATATAAGAAACACAGATTTTGAAAACATATTTGGAAGAAAATAGTTTTGTTTTAAAATCGAACTGTGGACGTGATGAATCACTGTCTTTGAAACGAAATTTGCCTAAACCGTGGTGCACGGTTCTACGTAGGCCTTCGTTTCCCAAGGTATCACAGAAACCTCCCTTACTCGTGCACTCAAGTAGCATAGGAGGAACTCGTAAGTATTTTTCTTAGAGAATGTTTAGAAAGCAGCGAAGGAGAAGAGGAAGAAGGGTTGATATTTCTTCTGAACTGCTCATGAACCAGCCATTTGTAGGCACATAAAGCAACAATCGGAACTCATTATCCAGGAGCAGTTCAGAGAATGTGCAGGAGAATGTGGATCAGTTTTGATTGACTGAAATATAGCAACGGATAGGAACGGTCATAGACCGATTAAAATTCGGAATCAATCTTGACTGAAAATAATTTTACCATATCAGAAAGTTTAAAACTTGTTTTAATCGCATGAAATATAGGGAGAAAAAATAGAATTTAGTTTTTAAAGGTTTGATTATCTGAGAAGTGTCATAAATGCTGGAATCTCAAACTAATTTGGACCACAAATATTAATATGGGCTCAAGACCTGCCCGCCCGCCCCGCCGCGTCACGTCCAGGCGGTAGACGGCGGCGTGCACGAGTGGTCCTTATTCTTCTTTCCCGCTCAAAGGAGTAGAGAAGCATTTCCATATTTAAACCAAACCCATTCTCATTCTACTTCCCATGTGGGACTAAGAATAAAACCAAGTTTTTTATCTTTTTATTTTAAAATCGATTTTGGGCTAGATGACCCATTTGCATTACTAACAATCCCCCGCTAATGCAAAAGGGCAAAAGGTAATTTTTCTGAGCATTTGAAAGTTCGACACTTAAGCATCAGTATCTTGCAATTGAACTAATGCGTAGTGAATTGGGATGATCAACTTATTTTTGGAGTGAACGTATCTGGAACTCCTAAACTGGTTGATCACTACAATACCACGTGTCTTGCTTTAATAAATCGAGTTTCGCGATAATCAACAACTTATAGAGGCCATTATTTCCTTGGGAAAACTCTTGAGTGCTCTAGAAAGACAACCCTTAAAGTCTTTCATAAAAGGAAAGTCAATCCTTTACACTCAAGTAGGCCTTTCCATCAATTCTTATCAGACCACCCAATCGGGCTATGGAAATATTAAGAACGATTCATCGTTCAACCTCACATAATTTTTGGGAATCCCACAAGTCCGTCACGAATTAGAACTTGGATCCATTAAGAGCTTTAAGCTCATCCTCGCAACGTACATACATCATAGGAATGGGTAGATTTGTACGTTTGTAAGTCTTTCCTTGGTTTCGTTTGACTTCAAGTTGTTTGAGACACAACAAGAGTATCCACCGAGAATTCCTCATCTAGCAGGGTTTTAACCTCATTTCCCTCGATGAATGTTTGACTATCTTTCTAGTTAGTCCTTTAGTAAATGGATCAGCTAGATTCTTTCCGACCTATACAGGGGACTCATTTTTTTTTTATTTTTTACTATATATATCAGAAAAAAATAGTAAATATTATATTTTTTTAATTAACTGGCTCAATAATTATTATTTTTCCTTACATATGAGATCCTATTTTACAAATATAACACTCTTATATTATTATATATGAGGCACATTTTTTTCAAATTTGCTTCAGACCTACAAAATGCTAGGGCCAGCCCTGAGTCGGAATTGCGGAGGATAAGATTGAGAGCTACGGACTGATGCGGTTTTTCCTCTTCCGTGAGAGAGGCCTGTGTATAGTTGCTCAAGAGCTTCAAGATTTGCCATTGTTTGAAAGCTTTGTTGATCTCTGGTTGCTGTGAATAATGAATATTGCGCCGCAAAACGCAAACCAAACGCTCAAACCCTAGAACGTTTCTAGGTTCCTGCTTGTTCGAAAGCTTTGTGTATGCATTTATGTAACCTCTGGCAAATTTATGAAGACAAAAAAACACCGATTTCTGCTTAGAAACAGAGTTGAGACAAAAAAAATCCCACCGATCCGTGCTTGGAAACGGAATCAGAGGGGCAAAAACCTTGTGCCGTGAAGCGCAAGGACAAGGCTCTCCACACCCTAGGTTAGAGAGAAAATTCAATGTGACTAAGAACTTAATACTTTTCGATTAAAGTAAGGCAAAATCTTAGAAAAAATCGTCTTTCCACGACCTTATGGAAAGACGGGGTTTAATTACAATATTAAAAGGTAAAAGGTCTTAGTTACAATATTAAAATTTTATTATGCAACATGTAATAATTATAAAATTTATAACCTGATTCATGCAACCCGAAAATTTTATCTTAATTTCTTCTAATTGACACTTTAAGCCTTGATCTTTCCATGATTCATTGAAAGACCATTTTTCAAAAGACTGGCTCTTAAACTAAAGTTCAACTAACATCAATTTAATTTTAATGATAAATCGTATAATTAGTTTATTTGAATTAAAGTAGATAATTTCTAAATTTTATTTTAAAATATAAATTAAATATGCGACTCTTTATCTATATCATATTTATTCATAGAAAAAAAATAAAGGGGAGGCCCTAATAATTTATGAAACAAAATTTAGATCCCAATAAAAAATTAGTAACTTTAAATGTACTTTAAACCTTGAAATCTTTATCGTCATAATCGTTGTTAGAAAAAATAATGTGGATACTCCCTCCGTCCCACTTTATAATATTGCACGAAGAGAAAGTCAGGAGTTGAGTTTGAACAGTAAAAAGTGAACCTTAACACTGCAAAAAGCTAGTGTAAAGGTGACTGACATGAAAAAAAATGTACAGTTGTCGGGTATCTACAGTGAAAATGAACAGTAGCTTTGACGAAAATCAAAAGCCCATTGAGTTGTAACCTTTCCCACCAAAATTACAAATTATCTGGCAGAAACAAAAATTACAAAATTTGGAGCTAGAGAGTTGAAATTACAAAAAGTTAACCTAGAGGACATAACTCAAATTTCAATATAAACACAAGAAAACATTCATTTTCCTTGTCATAAATTTCAGCAATAAAGGCTCCCAGAATTAAAGTTTTGACCAGTTCCAAATAGAACTGGCCTTTATTTTAACTCGGGACCCTCTCTTCTTTTCTTCATTGAGCCTTTTGTTGCTGAATAGGAGTTGTGATGGTCGATCGTAATTTGACCGGGGAGGAAAGACTACAAGTTGCACAATTTCTTGTTCAAAATTATCAAAATGGCATCCTTCATCACAACAAGAGGCTGGAAGCAGCAGCTCGATGGGGGATGTCAATCCACACCATCAACCTCTTGTGGGCAAGGGTGAAGCAGCAAATAGCAAATGGTGAAACTGTGACTGGCAGATTTAGGCTCCATGGTCATCCTGGTGCAGGTAAAAACCCATTGATGTTGAAGCTTTGATGGTCTTGCCTCTCAGAAGAAGACGTAAATGCAGAGATACTGCAACAAAGCTGCATATCAGCAAAAGTACAGTTCATAGGGCTATGATGAACAAGGAGATAAAGAGCCATATAAATGCAGTTCATCCATTTTTGACAACACAAGCTAAGGTAACAAGGCTTGAATGGTGTCTTTCAAAACTAGAATGCAACAAGCACTTCAAATACATGCACCATATCAACGAGAAGTGGTTTCATATTACGGAGTCAACATCAAGGTACTTATGATCAACTAATGAACAAAACCCATGTAGGACCAGCCAAAATAAGCACTATATACCCAAGTTGATGTTCCTTTGTGCTGTGTGTAGGCCTATCTTTAATTTTGAGGGTAATGTCATGTTTGATGGTAAAATAGGAGTATTTCCCTATGCAAAACGTATAGCAGCCAAGTATAGTAGCATAAATAGGCCTAGGGGAACCATGGAAATCCATCCAATTAAAAAGATAAACAGAGAATGCATTAGGAAGAAGCTTATATATGAGGTTATCGCTACTATAAAAGCTATGTTGCTAAGTAAGGCAAGAAAAAACATATCAATACAGCAAGATAATTCCCCATCCCACATTTTAGCAAATTATTCAGAATTCCTAGTTGTGACCCATTCAGTTGGATTCCACATTATCATGGTGTTCCAACCAGCAAAACACCCTGATTTAAACATCTTAGACTTGGGGTTTTTTGTTTCTATTCAAAGCTTACAACACCAAAACCCCCAAAGGAACTTAAAAGGTTTAATAGAAGCAGTAAATGATGCATTTACTAGGGAAGAACCTAAGAAATTAGACCTTATTTTACTTTCACTACAAATTGTCATGCTGGAAATTATGAAATGTAGGGGATGGGGAACAATATTAAGTTACCACACATGGGGAAAGAAATATTAAGGAGACTAGGTCTACTACCACACAATTTAATTGCTGATTTAGAAATTGTAAGGTGTTGTTTGAAGGATCTGGTTGCAATTGGTAGGACAAGGATGGTTCATGATCTACTGTTGAGCATGGAGCTGGCTGGACAAGTGATGCAAGAAATAATATTGGAGAGTTGTGCTTCTAGAAATTAGTTTTCTATGGTGAACATGCATTTTGGTAATCATAGACATGTTTATAGGGAAACCTTTTGTAAAATAGGGACATCAGTTTCCCTTTTTGTGTGATCGGTAAAAGTTAATGCAGATTCTTTTTAAATGCTTTGTTTGACAAATGTTTTAATGCAATATGATCTTTTTGAAACCCTAAATCCAGAATGTTACAACTAAAATAAGAAACTTAATGCAACAAATGGTTAAGCACACAATACAAACTACCCGAAATGAAGTACAAATCACATTTAGATGCCATCCTAAAGTTTTGTATACCAAAAAATGATTGCATCTCTGTTGTTCAATATTAATCATCATCATTATAAGCTGCAGCTAGGACTAGGATCATTATAATCTAAGGTTGTTTTTTCATTCATATCAATGCCCCCGCCAAGATCTTAATGGTTTAAGAGCCAAAAAGCATGGCTCCATACCAATGTATCGCCAAGATCTTAATGGTTTAGTAACCAAAAGGCATAGCTTCATAAAAGGTAACCGCATACATCACAACTTCATCATCGATTATTTACTACTCAGGTTATGAACACATTACATGTATGACTGTGAATGTTTTCTATATGTCCCGGCAAGTTTAGCAATTTTAAAGACAATACCACTGGCTGCATATAATTACTACTAAAGGCTCTCATTTTTTCACCAACGCTCCATTTACAACAATCTAAATGTTTCAAAAATAGAGACATAGCACACCATATTCAGCACATAAAATTCAACATAATTTTCAGCACAACATTAAGCACACAATATAGGCCAACAATAAATATCAAGCACACAATATAAAGCTCCATGAATTCTAAAAGAGAAAACGCCCAAAATGGTACTCACTTTTAGGTGAAATTCACAGTTTGGTACCTAGGTTTATAAATTGTTTTGAAAAGGTACCCACTTTTTCATTTAATGTCTCGAAAAGGTACTTTTAGTTTAAAATGGGTATCATTTTGGCACAATTTTGATCCAAATTGGTACCCATTTTTTGCTAAAAAGTACCATTTTGAGACATAAATGAAAAGGTGGGTACCTTTAATGAAAAATTCAAAATTTGAGTACCAAACTGCGAATTTAGATTAAATGTGGGTACCATTTTGAACAATCTCAATTATAAAATAAGAAAAATGTTTAAGACATTCTAGAATTAAAATTGTCTATAGTTTATCACGGTCCATAGTTTAATAAGTCCATATCAAAAGATAGTATTACCCCTCAATCTTATGCTACCCCTGCCCATAGGGCTATGGCTCAGCATCATCCTAATCAGAGGCATAGCCAGCATTTTCATCATCCAAATCATCTAGGACCTGCATTCAGGAAAAAAAATGTCAGTTAAAGAACAAATTATTCAAAAGAAAACAATTTACAAACTGAAAGGTACACAAATTAAAGAATGATACAACCTGATTTGGCTTCCTAGGGTTGTCTCTCTTTTAGGCAAACCCATCCATCAACTTTTATGGTAGAGGTATCACATATGCCATAACAAATATTCCTCTTAGACCTCTCCCCCCTTCAGCCAATTTTCAGGAAAGTAACAAGAACTAGGGTGATGAACCCCAAACCATTTCCGCTGTATCCGCTGCTCCTTTAGCCAAATTCTACAAGACAAAGCCTTCGGAGTTGTTCGGAGGGGGGGGGAAGAGTCTCCTATGATAAAGTCAGAAAGTGTATTTTGATTAGGAATGAATAGTTGAGTATACAGTGTTACCTCTCTTCTCTATATAGGTTGGTAGATAGGGCAATTGTTTTGTTTCTAAAGATTTTCCTTGGGTCGACCCAATTGTTATTACCCAAAGGATATTACTTTGAGGGTAAACTAAAGGAACCTGGGCCAGCTTGTCTAGGCACTCAAGCCCAGCATAAATGACACATTATCAATAATCCCCTCGAATTCATCCAAGGTTTTTCGGGTTCGACCTCCGTGTCCCTTCTAATAATTTGTTGATTAGGCCCTCGATATGGTTCCTCCAAACTCATCGTTGGATGCGGGATACAACTTTTGAGCCCCTTGAGGATCCTTTGAGTCAACCTTGGGTCTGACCTTTGATTTGATTCATTCATTGAGGATTCGACCCTCAGCTTTCTAATTTTTACTAAGGCCCAAAAGTCATGAGTCTACCTTCGAGTCTGTCTATTTGCACGGGGCCATGGGCCTCGACGGTAAAGAGCATGGTGGCCTCAATCTTATATTTATGAGAGGGCTTCGCAAGAAAAATGGAAAAGACATGAGGGTCGTGATACTAACTCACACCTTCTAGCGCGTGATGTCCACACTGGCCCATTAACGCATGTTCTTACTGAATTTTTCACAGTCCGAGACAATCAGTACCATCCTCTACTTCTACATAAGCCAACTCTGAGGGTCTTTAATTACTTTTCACCCAAATCTTTCAAAGCTTTGCTTTTTCCTCCTTCAAAATCACTCTGCCATTTTTCAGATCGCTTCGGCCAAACACCAGTAATTCCCTTTCACCCCCCTTACTTGGTCTTTTCTGTTTACACTTACAAAATGTCGCAAACGCCTTCGGGGGGGAGGGGAAATTCCGGCCTATTTTTTGGCCATTTCTTACACCAGCGGAGTGGAAAGTTCCCATCTTCAAAGTTCCAACAACGTTCCCTCATCGGCTGCCGGTTCGAGTTCGTCTAGCAGGGAGGAAGGGGGGACATTAGCCACTTGTCCCCTGCCACCTAAGGGTTACCGCCGGAAGTGAGTCTCTTCGAAGGAGAGATTTTAAAGTGAAGTGGTTATTCAAAGGGACGAGGAGGGTAGGTTTTTTTTTATTTTAGAGAAGATTTTAACCCCAGTGATGGAGAGCCCTCGACCAATTTCGGTAGAAATATCCAACCTACTGTCAACCCTCCCATCCACGATTAGGGTTCCTGCTGATCTAAAATTAGATTCGAGATGAAAAAACTCCCCAAAAGCCCTCGACCCGGGAGGTGCCCATTCACAAGCGTCACTTTAGGTTCGGGCTTTGCTTTCCCCTTCCTCGTATCCTCTCTTGGCTTCTTGAGGAACACCAAGTTAATTTAGCCCAAATCCATTTATACTTTATTTTATAGAGTTCATGGCCTAGTGCCATAACCTTGAAATCACCCCTGGCTATGAACTTTTTATGTCCCTTTACTACCTGCCTGAAGTAAAGATGTGGTGCATATGGATACAGAAATTAAGGGCATTCTCACCCTCAGCAATAGGTTTTCCAACCACCCCATTTAGATCTCCCCGAACTGCCTGGACTGGCATAAACCATTAGTTTTCACCTTCGATAGTGAAGCTGAATGCTACTATGTCCTAAGGTGGAATTCGAATCCGAAGTTCGAGAATGCTGCCAATTACTCCGCTCCAGAGTGTGTGGTCACAGATGGGACAATTTTCTGGGTGAGTCCCTAGATGTTGCATCCATCTACGAGAAGAATATGTCCGGTTACATCTGGCCGTCGGTGGTGTACAACAAGTGGGTCCATAGCTAGGACCTAATTCTGATTATGCCTCCTCCCCTGCCGACTCTTCGAGGGTCTCCTCCTCCAAAAAGAAGAAGAGAAAGAAGAGATAGAGCTAGGGTGGTAAGCCCAATAGGGAGAAAATACAAGCCTGTTCGACTTCAGGGGAAGGGGCTCCTAAAAAGCCAAAAAGGTCAAAAGGTGGTGGCTCTTCGAATCCCCTGGAACCCGTTCCGGAGGTTGAGCTTACAGTGGTCGAAGACTAGGGGGTTACTGAGGTCGCTAAGGCATCTTCAAGGGTTCCTCCCCCCCCTCATTGCACGAAGGTGTTTGCGACACCTTAATCTTTGTTTTTATTATTCGTTGCTTTTTTCTCACCTCTTTTCCTTACTATCTTTACTTTGTTTGTTTCAGTGGGTTTCTGCAACAAAATTGTTGATTTTTAGGAGAAGGAGGAAGAAGTCATCTATGAAGAACGTATGGAGAGTCCCCCTCGAGTGCCTCAGAATCCTCCGGAGGCCCGGTGTCATAATCTTAGCGCCAAGAAAAACCGTGAAGGCCCTTCATCTCGCAACCCCACTCCTCAAAGGTAGAATACCAATGATGGGGCTTTTTTAGAGTCTCATGCTGACTCCGATGCCTGGTTCACCCTGGGGGGAGGGTAGCTTTATTCCTTTGGGTTATGTTGATCCCTCCTTAGCCAAATTCCAGGGGTTAGCTACCACCGTGAGTGCCATGGACTCTATTCTTTAGGATTTCTTAGCAAAGGCGCATCTGGCTCAGGAAGCTGGAACAGGGGGGCTACAAAAGTCCCATAAGACCAGAGTGGATGAGCTTCCAAAGAAGCTCAAGAAGGCTGTCTCCGACCATGAGGAGGAATTGAGGGAGCTTAGAGAGAAGCTGTTAGTGGTGGAGAAGTCCGTTGAATTACTGACCAACGAGAATACCAGGCAGGAAAAACTTTGCTCCACCGGCCGGCATGCTTCCTTACTCGAGGCCTATACCAAATGCTTGTGAAGACCCAGAGTTTCGAGCTTTCTTCTCCTCGTTGTCCGAGACATGCACGGGGTTCGCTAAAAATTCCCTCGCCACCTCTCTTAGCAAAGACCTGTCTTCTGAGTATGCCACCATGTTGGATGTGCATAAAAACAACATTCGGCCTTCCCATCTGGACCATCTTTGGTGGAAGTACATTCAGGATGGTGACATTTGAAATGCTCATTTTTACTGCAGTTTTTTTTACTGTGGAGGAAATCAACGAGCTCAAGGTGGACGAGGAGAATGAGTGGAGCCAACCGGACCCCCTGACCTGACCGAAGCCCAAGCGCAAGTCTGCTTCTTCAAGCGCTCCTCAACCGGAGCGTAGCGTAGGGGAAAACAAGAATGCATGAACTTCTCTTAGGATTTAACCTTCGAGATTATCTCAGTTACCCCTTATGCTATTAAGCTCATTATCAATGAAAGCACCTTTCCTTACTTATGCATTTTTCATCTTCTTTGTCTTGTAGAATTTAGCTCGGGTACCCTACTGCCCCCTTTATTCTTGAAGGAGCTCTAATTTTGACTTTTTCTTTCAAGTGATGAAGAAGTGGTATCACAAAACCAAGGAATGGGCATGGGATCATCGTATAGCTACTGGATAGTACTGGTATCGATTCCTTTGTCTCGAAGATGAACTTCAAGCTGCCTACAAAGAATTAGAGTTATGGTGAAGAGGCCAACACGAAATGCAGAAAGGTCTCCTCGGCGATCTAAGTTTCCCAAGGGAAGAGAGAGACTCCTTAGATGCTGCCAAAGATGGTTTGGTCGATGACCATAAGCTCCTTCTCAATCAGCACAGGAAAATCCTCGCCAAAATCACCCCTGATATAGGGTTTGGCTCTATTCAAGAGTGTTTGTGTGCGGCCAAGGCTTTTAAATCCTCCGAGGATGAGTATTCTTCTCGCACCCAGGCTGCTATGGTTCATTACCACCATGAGGATCTGAGGCATTTGGAATATGCCTACTTCCCTCGCGAAGTCGTTCGAGATACTACCTCCAAGCTCGATGGCTAGAAGAAGATGAGCCAAGAGCTTCAAGCTTAGGTGGAGCACTTAGAGTGGTCAGTTAACCAGACTGATAAATTGTGCTTAGTTTCTTAACAAGAAAGAGATATACTCGAAGAGGATGTTAAGGAGCACAAAAGCATGTTCAAGGCATATGGGGATAGCATTCGAGCACATAGCCTTCGACTTGGTATGGTTTTGCCCACGCTCAATGACAATTTTGAGTCATACCTCTAAGAGATTGTGAATATCATGAAGCGCAAGAAGCTTTATAAGCATCCCAAGTATGGTGAGGTCTACGATGGGCCAAGGGGTGGCTGAAAGAGATAAGGATCTGGAAGAAAAGAGCACCGAGTGCTGCCCCTCCTCACAAGAATAATTATAAGGGGAATGAGAATAGCATGGCTTCGACCTCTCAAGGCCAACATTCCTATGGTTCCCGCACAAGGAGCGGTTTGGTATTTTCCCGATTGGGTCCGTCTGCGAACAGGAAGGGGGGCTTCTAACGTGCCTTTCCCTTAGTCAGCCATCCATCTCTACTGAAAGGGTGCAGACCTCGACACTCCTAGTACCAAGCAAGGGCCGCCTCCAGCCAGCACTAGTAGTGAGGCTACTCTGATCAATAATCAAGGGGACACCTCCGACAAGGAAATTGAGATAACGGAGGAAGATGAAGACATTGAGGTCTTTCATCTGTGTCGAAGATCCAGGAAACCGGTGGTGACCCCCTTGAAATCATCCCATATGCAAGGAATTGCGGATCCTGACGGGGAGGCACCGAATCTTATTAAGGATTTCTCGACAGCCATAGCCCCCGCCAAGTTTGAAGATATGGAGACTCATCCATCCCCTTGGAAAAAATACTTCCCACTTATATTTTTAGTGTAGGTAGGGTAGATACTTGTTTATTATACCATAGTGTTGTACTCTTATTTTGAATGTATGCAGGGGACTTGATCCCCTTACTTGTAAGCCATTGTTCTATTTTGTATATAAGTATTAACCTTTTACTTTACTGAAATTATAGTTGTATACTTATCAAGGGGCTCAACCATTTACTTTGTTAGGTATAATAATTTTTTCTTTAAGGGACTTGATCCCTATAAGGCTTGGCTGGCCACGAAGGCCTTTTGAGTTTCTACAAATATTTGATCCTTGGGCGCTCATACATGTGAGGGGTTAGTCCTTGATCGCTTGACAGACGCCAGGGGCCTTTCAAGGGTTTTTATCCCTGAGCGCTCATACATGTAGGGGTTCGACCCTGAACACTTGATGGCCGCAGAGGTCTTTCAAGTTTTTACGAGATTTTTCCCTTAGGTGCTCATACATGCAAAGGAGATTTTGACCCCAAGCTCTTGACAAGCCACAGAGGCCTTTCCAGTTTTTATAAGGTTTTTATCCTTGGTGCTCATACATGTACAAAGGATTTCGACACCGAGCGCTTGACAGGCCGCGGAGGTCTTTTGAGTTCTTACAAGGATTTTATCCATGGGAGCCTATACATGCGAAGGGGATTTTGACCTCAAGCGTTCGACAGACTGCAGAGGCCTTTCAAGTTCTTACAAGGTTTTTATCCTTGGCGATCATACATGCGAAGGGAATTTTGACCTTGAGCGCTCGACAAGCCGCGAAGGCCTTTTGAGTTTTTACAAGGTTTTTATCCTTAGGCACTCATACATGCAAAGGGGATTTTAACCCCGAGTGTTTGTCAGGCCGGGGAGGCCTTTCGAGTTTTTACAAGGTTTTTATCCTTGGCGTTCATACATGTACATGGTATTTTGACCCCAAGCGCTTGACAGGTCGTGAAGGCCTTTCTAGTTTATGATGCTTCATTTTGAGGAGCATGAGAGGCTTCCACCTCCTAGAAT
>JAULKM010008074.1:0-14965 GCA_032355605.1 Rubia tinctorum | reverse complement strand
TTCCTTCTTCAACACAACCTATCCATATTTGCATAATTTCCACAAATTGCCAACTAGATAAATCTGGACTTTACAGAGAGAATTGAGAAATGGTGCGAGTTTTATGACTGACTTAGAAACTCTATTTATACTGCTTTAAGAGACCCTAATCATGGAAACGTGATATTTTGATTTTCTTTAATTAATTAGAGAAAAATATTCTCCAATCACCAACTCATCAAATCCGAGAACATTTCAAGAATACTCGAATAAAACCTGCTGGAAATGGAAGAAATATTTGTGCAATATTCTTCGGTGTATCAAACATGGTAAACCGCGTATTCATTTGATACAAGATATCTCACAAAATATGGAAGTATTTCGTTCTTATCTCTTAATAATTACCCACAAGCAATTCCATATATATAACGCGGTTGGCCATTCTAGAGACTTTCACGCTCTCCATACGCGTTTTAGACAGTCCAGAGAAAAATATATCTGGGTCAATTTTCGCCCATTTTTTCTCTTTCAAGTGTGACATTTCGAACATCCATATCTCATTCACACTTGATCCGTTTTGAGAGTTTAAATAGTCAATTTTATAGTACTCGCGGAGGAGAACCAAAAAATGACATTCACCGACCCTAAATCCGTTTGGGTTCCTATCAAAACAATACACAAAAGTTTACGAATTTCAACCTTTTAACCATCATTTTCCAACAATTCAAACTTAAATGAATTGAATAAACTAGAGTAAACTAAAATGTGATGCAATTAAAAATTGTAATCTACAAGTGAGATGAATCTCTAAACAGAAAAATAGAACAACCCATCAATAAGCACAACATCTTAAAACTAATAGTAAGATTTTTCACTACAACACAAAAATTCTTTTATGATGCTAAAAAGTGTCCCAATGGATCTCTATTCTTTCCTTTCATGGGACGCTTCTAAAAAACGTTTTATAAACGTCTCGTTATCACGAGTCCCTATAGATGTTGAGTCTCTATATTAAGCGATTTTATAGACAAAATATATGGTTATTTTATTGCATCCAATTATATTATGTCACTTTTAATTAATGTCCTAGTTACATATGTATAGAAAAATGCTTTTATAACCCTACCTAATTGACATAAGTGCCAATATAAACTTTTGATAATTGAAAGTGCAGATATAACCATATCTAGTTGATGTAAGTGCCAATATAACTTTTTCGATGGAAAAATCAATTTTACCCATTTACGAATGTGCTAATATAACCCTATGAGTTTTAAGAATGTGCTGATATAACCCTATAAGTTTTAAGAATGTGCTGATATAACCCTATAAGTTTTAAGAATGTGTTGATATAACCATACCTGGTCTGACGGCGGTCCGGCGGCGGTCCACCTAATTTCAACTTTTGGTCCAAGGGCATTTTTGTCATTTTTAGGCGGTCAATGCCGGAAAAACACGGTCAACGCCGGAATTCTTACCAAAAGGTTATATTTGCACTTTCATCAATTAATTAGGGTTATATTTGCACTAAAAAATATCTCAGAGTTATATCTGCACTTTCTCAAATATATAGAGTTACATTTGTATATTTCCCTATTACTTTTAGGCTGAACAGCTGACGATGTTAGTTCGGAGCACTTTTGAACATTTGACAACCTTTTTCGTGTCTACTATGTGGCTGTCATAGCTAGAGCCAGACACAGAGAGAGTTTTTATCGACCGGGTAAGTGAACATTAAAATTGAAGGTGGATTTGTCTGCAGGAGAGGTTTCGACAAGAGAACCTTAACGCTTACCAAAATGAGAGGATGAGGATGGGGGGTGGATTTACATTAGCTGGTGGGGATGCCGGCGGAGGCGGCCTAACTCCTCAATAATTAGGGTTTTAGTTGCAGGGGTGTACAAGGACATAAGTCTTTGTTATTTTGTAAATGCATCCATGAAACTTACTCCCTCCATTCTAAGATTATTGGCCTGATTGTTTTTGTACCAAAGTTTTATGTTAGGTTATGTGACATGGAATAATTGGGATACTTTGGGAAAACAATATATCCAATCTTAAAGTGAAATAGAACATTGTCGAAATTTACATCATATTCTTTGCCACTTTAATTAATTTTCAAAGTATGTCATTACTTGTGGGACGAACGAAAATATAAAGTGGGCCAATAATCTTGGGACAAAGGAAATATATGTACTCTCTCCGTCGTAACTCTATTCGCACCCTTTCCTATTTGGTACATCTCAGCTAAATTTGCAATCTACACTATATTTCCTTATTTAGCAAACTTTGTTCATTATTTTAATTAGATTGGATCCTATTTGTTTGAATTTCTAGGCTAAACTAACCCACCAACACCAAAAGTAATAGCCCAGCCCGCTTCCACGTGACCCTAACTCATTAAATAATCCAAAGCATAAAAAACACCTCTTTCCCTCTCTGCAAATAGAGCTGAGACGGAGGGAGTATAGACTATAGTGCTAACCAGTGACTTTTAAAATTTTGGGTTCATGGAGTGGTTGAACTCATATTCCCTATTAAGGTATATGGGTAGAATATACTTTTCTATGTGAATACAATTTGTATGTAAAGAGTCTCAGAGCTATCAATTAGATAAGTCACAATTATTCTCATAATTTCGTATACGGCATTAAAACACTGGGTTTTTTCATTAAAAAATTCAACAAAATTTTCTCCCCGTTCTCTTTCATTTTTCTTTTCCCCCCTACTAGTGTCTGTTCAACTGCCTGAAAAATTTGGTCGGCCTTCGGTATCGACACTGGAATCAACACGATCGGTGATTACTTCCTCCCTATAGCTGAATCTTCAACTCCGCCGCTGCACCAGCGAAGTCCACCACTTGTACATGTCTTCTCTTCTGCGAGTTTGGTGGATCAATTTCTACATGGTTTCATCGTAAACCTCCAACACAATTCCCAGATCTTCCACTGCT
This sequence comes from Rubia tinctorum, assembly GCA_032355605.1. Classification (NCBI taxonomy): domain Eukaryota; kingdom Viridiplantae; phylum Streptophyta; class Magnoliopsida; order Gentianales; family Rubiaceae; genus Rubia; species Rubia tinctorum. The sequence continues at coordinate 12,033 of JAULKM010008074.1, read as the reverse complement.
TGCTATGGCCACATCTCCAATCCGTCAGATCTGCTCCGCCATCGCTGAATTCCCTTCCTAACACGGCTTAACTCCAACTGGGTCCTTGGATCGCGACAACACAACAACAGATTGGCCGTTCAATAAGATTAGAATTGCCTTTGCCATATAAATACAATTCACAAATAGAGTTGCGGGGCTACCAATTGGGTAAGCCACAATTATTCTCATTATTTTCTACACTCCCTTTATTCCCTAATTTATATCTTACTTACTATGCATGGATTTTTACACTTATAATCCTAACTTTGGGCTGAACGTGGCAATATAACCCTGCAGAACAAGAAATTGTCAAAATAACCCAAACTTTATAACAAAATGTGCAGTTACAACCCTCTGGCCTATTTCCGGCATTGACTGAAGGAATTGGGCTTTAACTAAATCTTAAAATGACAAAAATACCCCTTGCACTTAAACAAAATATTTGTTCTCCATTTGCCCATTTCTTCTTCAAACCCCCCTTACCCCAGCCACCCACAACCACCACCGAGCCACCACCACAATCACCACCTCCGCCACCACAACCATCACTTCCCGCCATCATCGATGAAGAGAAACCTCAACTCAGAAACCCATCGCCACCCATTAGTGATGAGAAACCCCACCCTAAAAACCCATTGCCACCCTAGAAACCCATTGCCACCCTCGAAACCCCCACCCCACTCCACATGGAATCGTCGCCCCCTCCTCTGCCTCGCCCTCTTTGCCGCCGCCTCCGTTACCTGGCTCTGCCCCGGAAGCCTCTCTTGGGCCCACAACATCGCCACCACTATTTCCTGCTCCTCTGGCCTCTTTCTATTCGGCCTCAACCCCCGCCATCACCTCGAACATAGTTTAAAGCATCACCGCCTTGAATTGAGCATCTCCACCTTCACCCTCAAACGGTCGTCGCTCGAACCCTACCACTGGTGAGGTGAAGAGCGGTTGAGGTGAAGAATTAGGCAAGAAGAACCAGACAATAAGAAGAAGAAGGGCATACGAGGGCATTTCCATCTTTTGTTATTCCATGGGAAAAAATGGTCATTTCATTACATTCCGAAAAATTCCCATTAACAATGGAAGTCAACGGCGCTTAGGATTAGATTGGCATATACATCTAAAAGTTAGGGTTATTTTAACATTTTCTCATTTTGCAGGGTTAGATTGACACTTTCACCCTAAAGTTAGTTTTATTTTAGCACTTGACTCTACTATATATGGTGTTTCCAATTCAATGTCTTATTTAAATATTTTTTATAAAATTTTAAAGAAAATAATGAAATAAATATTTTATTCACAAATTATTTTATATGATATCTCAATGATTTTAGAAAATATGAACCTTCTCAGTAGGAGGACAAATATTGAAGGCAGAGGAGGAATACAAATTAATGTAAAAGTACTGATATCTCAACTCACGTTTGTGAGTTATAAAAAAACTAAAGTGCCAATTAAGTCCCCCTTGAATACCCATTAAGTGGAGTGCCAATTAAACATCCCTTACTCGTGCTGGGGTGACTTTTAAATTGAGTTTAAAATAAAAATTAAGTACACTAGAAGCAAACTTTTAGATTCTGTTCTTGCAATTTAATCATTTACTGTGAATTAAATTAATATTAAATACAATAATAAATTAAATTAAATAGCATTCAGTTAAAATTTTCTTGAACTAAAGTGAGTTTAATTGAATTGAACTCAACATATTCTTCATTTAACTGGAGTAACATCATTTAATTAATTTAATTTTTATATGAATTTTAAAATACAAGAATACCATACATAAAAACTATTATTTAAAGCATATATACTCCCTCCATATTTGTATTTATGGCACCATAGTTTTAGGTGCTTGAATTTATGTGAATAAAATGAATGGATAAAATTGAATGTAGAAAGTAAAAAGTAGAATGAGTGGATGAAATTGAAAGAATCTTGCCAAAAATGGAAAGAGTGTCAAATAAAAGATAACATCCATTTATAGCAAGTGTGTCATGAATAACAGCAGAGGAAATATATAATCTAAAATAAAATCTTTAAATTAAAATGCCAAGTTATGTTTTCATACTCCATCTGTTTCACTATATTTAGCATCATAGGTTTAAATGTTTTTTTTGCATGTGAAAATATGTGGAGGAAATTGAGTGAGGAGAGTAAAAAATTTAATGATTGGTTGATAATGATGTTTTTTTGCCATAAAAAGTGACAATTTTAGAAAAACATAAAAAAATGTAAGTGTGTCAAACATAGTGAAACAGAGGGAGTAATTTGCTCCCTCTGTTTCATTGGACGTAACACTTTCCTTTTTTGATTGTTTTCTCATTCTAAATTCATTTTCATCCATTCATTTCATTCAACTAAATTCAGACACCTAAGGATATGATGTCACATCCCACGAGTATTATGAAAAATTAGAGGTGTCAATTGGGCGGGATTGGGAAGAAATGAGATGAAAAATTAATAAATTGGTAGTTAATGGGATCGGGAATTAAATACCCATTAACTTTTGAGATTGGACGGGATGGGAATGATTGTGTTAATGGGGGAATTTTGGTTCATATTTTCTAAAAGTCAATATAATTCACAAATTATTCATCTGTAACGCATGTATAAATCATCAGCCTAATAGTTTGGTGTTATTAGACAAACCGTCACTAATTCACATGATTAAATTATATTATAATATGCCGCCAGATAGGGTACAATTCATGTCCTTTCATTTTAATTCTACAACACTTAGGACCATAAATGAGTCGATCTGAACTCGAACAACCACTAATTCAAATTCAACTAATTTAAAATATCTCGAATTCCAACTCGACTCAAACTCGTGCGAACTTGTAGTATATTGGCTCAAGGTCGAGTTAGAATGAAATTAGTTTGACTCGAGTTCGATTTTGAGTGAAATTAATTTGTTTCGAGCTTCATTTTGATTTAGCGATCGAGCAATGACTAAATATAAATTTTCTTTTAATATACATTTAATATTTTTTTAGTAAATATATATTATGTTGGCTCGATAAGTCCAACAAATTTAACGACCAGTGTTAATTGAATTCGAGCTCGAGTTTGAACTCGAATACTATATGAGTTGGTTCAACTGCGCTCGAATTCGGTCAAACTTGAATTTGAGTCGAGATTTGATAGAGATGCTCGTAAACAGTTCAGTTCGTTTACATCCCTAGTGCGACAAAACTCGAGCTCGTGAACAGTCCTGGTGTTAACGAAGCAAATTGTTTGCGAACAACTCGGTCAAATCTTGACTTGAATTCCAATTTGATCGAGCTCGTACAGTATTTGGGATCGAGCTCGCACAATATTCTAGATCGAGCTCGCACAATATTCTAGATCGAGCTCGTACAGTATTCTAGATTGAGCTCGTACAGTATTCTAGATTGAGCTCGTACAGTATTCAACCTCGAGTATGTATAATATTCGAGTTCATACAGTATTCAAGGTCGAGCTCGTACATTATTCGAATTCGAGCTCAAACCCAACTAATATTATTCGTTAATTTTGTCAAGTTTATAGAGCCAACATATTATATATATTTCATTTTTATTAAATATAATATATTTATTCATTGCTCGTTTTCGAGATCAAACTAAATTAATTTCACTCGAGATCGAGGTGAATCATGATTTTAAAGGTTCAATCGAATCGAACCGAGTTTGAAATATTTTAAACAATTTGAACTCGAACAAACTCGTTTACAGTCGTAGTAGGAATTTGATGAAGTTTGGAAAATGTAACTATAAAAATAGTCAGAAAATAATTTAAAAAACATTCAAGGTTGTGTGGAGTCTAATTACACTAAATAATATATTTATCAAAAGACGAGAATTAATCGGGTATTAGTTGGGTACCCATAATTACCCAATTTTAAATGAGTATATGGGAAGATTGGGATCTCAATCCCTTTTCTCCTTGTAACTCAATGCTATAAAACTCATTTGATCATAATCCCAAACTAGAAAATAATGGGAATTTTCCATCCCATCAGCTTATATTTAATGAGTCCCAATGGTTATTAGGATTAATTTACCTCTCTACTTGTGCTCCCTTCGGTTTCATTGGCACACTTTCCCTTTTTGTTTGGTCTTTTAATATTGACAATTTCCTTTTCTGGTAAAATTAAGATTATATTCATTCACCTAATTTACATTTTACTCTCCCAATACAATTTTCTCCACCCGTTTTGCTTTTCAAAAATAAGTGTGTCCATTGCTTCGGTGCCAATATATTATGACCAGAGCCATCTCTAATATTACGTAGGTCATTTCAAAAAAATTAATCTGAGACCTCTAAGAAATAATATGTATATAATTTTTTTATTAATCATTAAATATAATTTTTTTATCCAAGTACAATATAATTCTTAATATACTAGAAATTTTTTATTTTAAAAGTGTCATCCTCCTAATTTTTCTCGAAACAAAAACATCGATTAATCATTCATAATTTAGTTTCTCCAACAAATCATTCTCAATTGCTATCAATGCTAGTCCATTTAGTTTTTCTTGTAACATTGTTGAGCGCAAATAAGATTTCACAATTTTAATTTTGAAAAAACTTCTCTCTACAGAAGCAACAGTCACACGGGAATAGTTAACATAATTCTAAACGTAATAAGAGAATTAGAAAATATTCCATACGCTTCAAAATTTTCAAAATATCAACTTTTTTTTCCATTGGGCAAGAATTGTCTAAATAATTTTAACTCCATAAACAATTCATTACCATCAATATCATATTGTTCCATGATTTTAGGAGATGTTTCATAATTATTACAATAAAAATTTAGTTAAACATCATCTATAGAGTGTAGCTTATCATAAGTAAATAAGAAACCAAACACATTATCATATTTCTTACATTCTTCGAATCTATAAGTTAGTGAAAAGCCGATTTCTCTATATTTCTCAAAATAAGAAATCAATCCCTTAATTTTTATAATAGCATCATCAATAACCACATTTTTTATTTGCAAATGTTTACTAGCCACATTAACCGAATATAATGTATCATACTTACCAATTAATTATTTCCATAAGAAATTCAAAATCACCAATCTCATTGAACACCAAAGATTTAGCTTTAGTTCTTATTTTAGAATCATTATCACCATTAGTTACTTGTAGTAAAACTTCTCTAACTTCAATAATTTGAAATTGTATAGTTTTAACACTATAAATACGATCATCCCAACGTGTGGATGATAATGATTTAAAGGTGAAGTCTTTTAAACTTTCTTTCAAAATATTCCATCATTTTGTAGAGTTTGTAAAAATTGTAAAAATGCGTTGGGTAACCTCAATCGGTCTAGGAAAAGGAAAGAAAAGAGGTCTTTTGTATTTATTTTGTATTTTGATTTTTATTTATAAAATACAACCCTATTAAAAAAGCTTTCAAAGTTGAGCCCTCGATTCTTTGGAGACTCTGTTCGCTTGCTCATCTTGCACATGCTATTAGACGGTCCGATTGTGACCACAGGGAGTACAAGGTACTCCGTACTGTAAAATCTCTGGTGTTCCGTTTTGCACATACTCCGTAACCTTAATTATCCTTTTGTCCCCCTGCATGTGCCAATAGCCTCAATTTAAATTTTGTGGTGCGACTTAATTAATGCTTGTTATTTTCAACTTTAACTTCAGTTCAATTTGTATAATAAAATTTAGTTTAATTCAGTAATAGAAATATAATAGTTTATTTTATTAATTGAGTCCGTCTTTTGAAAGACGATCTTCCATAAGTCATGGAAAGATCAAAGTTTAAAGTGTAAATTAGAAGAAATTAAGATAAAATTTTTGAGTTGTATGAACCGGGTTATAAATTTTATAACTACTACACGTTGCATAATAAAACTTTAATATTGCAACAAAGACTTTTTACCTTTTATTATTATAATTAAACCTTGTCTTTCCATAGATCTTATGGAAAGACCGTTTTTCCCAAGATTTTGCCATAAAATTATACCATGATAAAAACCATTAAACTAAAATTAGTTAATTCAGGAGGGACACATGGTAGAATTTTACCAACAAAAGTGTAACAGAAGATTATAAATTCAAAAAACGAATGCAATTAGAATTTGCTTCCTAGTTGGATTCATAAAACGAATGCAAGTAGAATTTGTTTCCTAGTTGGATTCATAAAACGAATACACCTACCTATCTAAGCCGAATACCTAATATATTCTCCATCCTCTCTACTGCAATTTGCGCCAGTTTTTCTTTCTTCGGGTTTGCTGCTGCTACAATTTGTCCAAGAAAAGCCATGAGAAGCCTTTTAGAGCTACCAGCTGAACTGATTAATAAAATAGTTTCTCACGTTAGCCTCACGGATCAAGAAGCAATTCAATTAAGCCTCGTGTGCAAGGATTTCTCTAGCGCGGTGCGGAGCCGCCGCATCCTCGTATGCGATCATCATACGGTGAGCGAAAACGGACACAAGGAAGAAATCAATTCTCTGCACTCCACTCTCACAAAGTACCTCCGGGAAAACATCAATTTAGACAAGTTGTCGTTCCAACTCACAGGGGATGAATCCGAATTCGATGTTCAAAACGAATGCATCAATCTGGCCATCAGATTACGTCCCAAGATCCTTATTCTAAGGTTATTATCTTGTCCTGATCCATTACGAATGCATCCTTCCCTACCGCAATCTGTTTTTGGAGCTGAATCGGTGGTGGATCTGAGTTTGAAAAAATGTGATTTGCGGCCAGAGGGAATAATACTGTGGTCTAATCTCAGGCGACTTCGTCTTGAACACGTATGCATGAAAGATGGGGTGTTCCAAAAGATGATGAGGAGCTCTCCATTGCTTGAAATCCTGCAGATTTATTGGTGCAACGGATACCCCTTCAGCTTATCTTTCAGACATTGTTGCCAAAATCTGAGGATTTTATCACTCCACGGTGTCCTCGCCGGTGACGGTTTTCTGACCGACTTTAAGCATAAATTTCCCCGACTCGAAGTCTTACGTGTTGGTCTTAACAGCGAGATGCAAAGAATCAATATCTCCAGTCGGTCTCTCAAGGAAATACAGTTGTTGAGAATGGATGAGCTAGAAGAGGTGCGTTTCGATGTGCCTAACGTTGTTCGCTTTGCATATAGAAATGGCAATACTTATTACAGACCCAGCATCATTCCCAGGCTGTCGTTTAAAGGTAACTCGAGCGGATGGATCTCTTGCGTCAAAATCGAATGCAGAGCCAAGGCAGATTTCTCATGGTTCCTGAAGATGAGAGAGTTCTTGGCCGAGCTGAACAGTTCTGGGACTGAGACTCAAACTTCGGTCTCTGTTTCTTTCGAAAGTGGAGTCAGCTTCAGTAAACCCGATACAGTCTCATCATCACCTGCAACTCTCGGGGCGATTAAGGATGTTTCCGTGGAGACATTTTGGGATGTGTTTTCTCCAGTTTCTGCCAAGGCAATCATAGATGCTATCTTTTGGATTTGCTCGCCTCGAACCATTAAATTTACGTATTTCGGATACTCGAAATACAGGTTGTGCCGTGAGGATGACCCCAGAGATCATCACAGGGTTGAATACTTGCAAGAGGTGACATGTAAGGATGTGTTCCTTAAACTGTCGGAAGCTTATGCGAAGAAGAAGTATGGACCTTTCATTTTGGAATGTCGGAGAAGCGGTCATGAGAGCGAAGCTAAGACATTGAAGATCAGTTCGTTCACATCAACAAGCTTCCGTTTTCCCCCATCTTTTGAAACAACAGTTCGTTGAGTATTCACATTTTTCTCCATCTTCGTATGTTAGTTTTGTTTTTTGATCCGAACTTTTAGATAGTCCTGTTCGTGATGATTCGATTTAGTTGTTCGCATCGCTGTTAAATACTCAGTTTTGTTTTTAGTTCAATGTTGTTGAAAATTTTTAAATCTTTGAAATCTGAATTGTATGAAATCATCTCTTTTGGTGGGTAAGATGGGAGCTCCTCACTTGAATGTGCTTATGTCATTGATAATCTCTTAACTCTGTTTTAATTGTTTGATATACAATTTGATTTACAATCGCTATCATTTAACCAGGAATGCAACTTAAGACAGATTTTAGACTCTAATCTTAAAGCAAGACGATTTATGAAAAATTTCAAGAACTTTCGAAACAACATGAGAAGAGACTATCCGACAATTAAAATAGAATATGGTTTTGTTATAAGATTGGATGTAATTTGCCTACATCCAATATTTTCAATGACCAAAGGTGGGGTATCAATGAAGGGCTCCAATCGGATTGCGTTTGTAATGTTCGTAATCTGCAGTAAGTGGAGCTAAGGCAAAACCTTTGCCTTCAAAAGATGAGCAGAACAAGGTCCTGAACTGAGAGAAGCTAATATCAGTAGAAGATGTGTTTCCGGAAAAAAAACAATGTTTACCTCTTGTGTTAATTGCTCTCTTTGGCAGGACATCTACCCCTTGTGTTAATTGCTCTCATTCTGCTCTTCATGCAGAGTTGCCTGCTGTTGGATTTGGCCACTCATTTGAAGCTGAAACTACTGACCATTCTTTTGCAATGCAATCAGATTGTCTTTTTGTTGTTACTATGAACTTAACCCACAACATGCTCCATGGAAATCATATTGCTTAGCATGCCAATTCAAAGAAGAAATTGCAGATTGTAGGATATCACAGGTATTAAGACAAGCTAACTTGCCAACTGATAACTTGGCAAAGATGGCTTAAAACATGAATGCATGAAGTAATGTTAAACTGGATTTCTCTCAAAGATGAAACCAAAGGTTTAGTGATATTAGAAAAAAGGGGTATCCCCTGAGAAATTTCTTATAATGGTGCTACAGTGTTGTGTGTTGGATGCAAAGGAGGATCATTTAATTTTTTTTTTAATTTTTCACATGCAGAGGACGCATTTACTCTTTTTTTCCCATGCTTTACAATTTTCGGAAATCAAAATAATAAAATAAATAAATTAACCTAGAGGACTCTTCATTTTTATTTTTTAAAAAAAAATTAGGAAATAAAAATAATATTAAAAAATTAAATTCACCTAAAGAACGAATTTACAAAATGCGTCTTCTTCATTTTTAATTTTTTTATTATAATTTTCGGAAATCAAAATAATAATGAAAAATTAAATTCATTGTTATATTAATATTTTTGTATCAAAATAATATTTTTTTTGTATATATTATTTGTAATATATCTGAAATTTTCACTGTTATGTTGATAAATATAAAATTTTCAAAATATCCACCATTAATTTAATTCATAAACAAGTTTAACATTCTTGATTTTTTTTTATAAAACTGAAAATAATTTTGGAAACCTGCTATTAATTATAAATAATATATTTATTAATATATGAAATATATACTCATAATGTATAAATAAATTTTACTAAAATTTATTTTTAAAATGAAATATTAAAATTATTCTAACTAAATAAAATGAAAATAATTGTATTTTTATTTATTAAGTGAATAATTTATAATTAAATATAATATAATATTCTTCTTTTTAAATTATATAAAAATAAATCATAATTTATTTACATTTAAAAATAATATATTTTATTTTAATTTTTAAATTATTTTTCTTATGATTTTTGGTCAATTTGGGTCGACTCATGAGGACGCATTTTAAAAATGAGTCATTTGCATTTTTCTTTTTAAAAAAATATATTCGGACAGCCAAACTCGTAACTGGTCAAAACGGGTCAGGTCGGACTTACGTGCATTTATATATTTTGGTCACACTTACGTACATATATATGCATTTATTTATTTAATTAAAATTAAAGGACTCATTTGAAGAATACGTCCTCTATATTTATTATTATTATTTTGAACAAATTTTTGAATTTGGGTCCGTGTTTTATAATTTCAGAGAAGCGAAATATTTATTTTTAAATTATTTAAATTGAAATTCAGAATATTTTAATATAAATAACAGATAAATAAAATAAAACAGAAACAATAAATAAAATGCAGCTATGAGGACGCATTTAAAAATGCGTCCTCTCTATTTTTAATTTTTTTTGAAGTTTCGAATAATTATAATAAAGCAAATAGATTAAATTTAAATCCCCCATACAGACGCATTTCAAAAATGCGTCCTCCCCCTTCTTTTCCAGTATTAAATCAAAACCCTATATAGCGTCCAATTTTTTTCTTCCCACCCCCTTCCAATCCAGAACTCGGCAAGAGTTAAAGAAATGAGAAAGAGAATCGTGTTCATCACAGTATAAACATTTTGATGCCAAATTGACTCCAATGGTTATCAGAACATTATCGAAAGGTTGGCAACTATTTAAAAGCTTCCACATAAAGAAACTAATATTCTTGGGAATTACCTGATTCCAGACCAAAAGGAGAGAAGGCTGAACTGATCTTTTGGACCTTAGAATATGATAAGCAGACTTAATAGAGAAAGTACCTGATTCATTACCTTTCTAGATCATGAAGTCCCTATAATGAGATGTGATGTGGCAGTCAAGATGCTTGGAGGAAGATGAGGTTGAAGTTCATTCAACCATTGCTCTTTACCATTCTATAAATCGCATACATGTAGGAACTTTAAAGGTGGTTCTTTATCCTTACAAAAATTAATCGAAGGTCCTGAACCTACCCAATTGGCAGTCCAGAAATTCGACGTTCCCTACCCTGTGATCACCTGTGACCAAGTTTGAACTACGAAGTTGATTTCCATATATCTGCTCCATGAGTCAGAGGTCCTAATATAATTGGGAATGGACCGCATGAACTTGGCCAAAGGTGATTGACCTAATTGCATTTTCCACCATATTTTGATGGAGAAAGCATCTGCAATTGTTTGGATTTTCCTGATTCCTAGTCCATTTTCCGATGTTTGGTGGTAGATTTTTTCCCAACTTACCCAATGTCCATTTTTACCATTTTCAGATTTGCCCCATAAGAAATCTGAGCACAAGGATTCAATCCTCCTAACAGTGTGCTTTGTAGGGGTTGTTACAGCCCACACATGTTGTGGTATAGCAAAGAGGACATGGTTTATCAATACTATTCTACCTCCAGGGGATAACCGCACATTCTTCCAATTATTTATCCTACTAGAAATATTATCTATCAATATATTGAAGTGCTAGTTCAATTTCCTACCTTTAAAGATTTGAACACCTAGGTACGGGAAGGGAGAGGCCCTGAGCCATTGAAGTAATGTGTCTTATCTTGGATGGTTTGTCCTTACTTAGCTTACCAGAGAAAAAAGAGCTTTCAGAAAAATTTACCTTCTGGCCTGTAGCCAATTGGTATATTTTTAAAAAATCATGATGTTTTGAGGAGTTCTCTTGGTTCCTTTAATGAACAAAGTAGTATCATTAGAAAATGAAAGTTGTGTGATATTATTAGCTGCACCTGGAACTTTAATGTACTCCAGGTTATCTACCTGGAATTGTACTTTAATGTCCTAGTTAAAAGTTCTGTGACTATATTAAAGATGAAAGGGGATAGAGGATCCCCTTGTTTTAAACCTCCAGAAGGTTTTAAAAAACCTTGATCATAGCCATTAATTAGCAAAGAGAACCATGCATCATATAAATTGTTCATGATAATCTTGACCAGTTTACCATGAAATCCCAGGTTACAAAGAAGGGTGTTGAGAAGAGGCCATGGCACTCTATTAAATGCCTTCATCATATCTAGTTTCAAAATCATGTTGAGGCTTTCATTCTTCCTATCTAATCATCTGAAAGCCTCTTTCATAAGAAGGATGTTTTCAGTGATGTCTCTCTTAGATAAAAAGGCTGACTGCTCTTCTGATATAATGTGATGCATGAATGGCTTAATTCTTTCCACACGAATCTTAGCCATGAATATATTTATGAGGTTAGAGAGACTTATTGGCCTGAATTCAACAAAAGAGAATGGGGATATGGTCTTAGGAATTAGAGCTATAAGTGATTATCCTACCTATCTGGGAATAAGGTGGCCTGATTGAAAATTTTGTTGGGAATTGATTAAATCTAATTTAGCGGAATATCAATAACCATATTCAAGATCTCATG
>JAULKM010008063.1:0-14966 GCA_032355605.1 Rubia tinctorum | reverse complement strand
ATGAATTCTTAAATGAATATACCTTATCTAAACCTACCAAATCTAATTCTAATCAAATCAGAACTCCTAAATTACATAATTTAAAATAATTCTAAATATGAGCACACTATCTCATTAAAAAATCCATTGGGAAAAAGAGTATAATGTTAAGCTCCTAAAAATACTAAACGAATAAAAATATAATAAATAATATTTTGACCTCTTATTAACGGATCTCGAAAAGGGAAAGGAATCTCCGACCACGACAAGTTCCGGAAAAAAAAAGAAACTGACACAAGTTAAATTAACAGCGCCAACCCTAACAACTAGCACAAATGCAGGCTAAATCTAAAAAGGCTATGAGCAAAAGTCAAGACAAACATAGCGAACGAATTAGCTAAGATTAAGGGATGAAGAAAAAGTATGAACGATCACGAAGAAAAGAAAAAATAAACAATCCAAGATTACAGAAAGGAAAAATATTGTTTCATCCTTCAACGGGGGAACAGACAAGTGACGGAAAAAGATAACAACAATTCTTCAGAGCTTTATCGCGGCATCCTCGTTCTCAGCCTCCTTAAGGACCATGGCGCTAACCTCCCCGGCTCCATCATCCCTCTTGTGCTACCAGCAGCTTGAGCAGCCTATCCAGCAGGGACTCTCATGTTTTCAATGTGTTGATGAGTCCAGCTAGCATAATGTGCATCCGCTTCAAGGAAGATGTCGTCGGGGGACTAACTGTCGAGTTTAACCAATGACATTCCTAGGTGCAACTGAGAGAAGTACTCAGTGAAGCTGTATTCCCAGAAAGGAATAAAGGCATCACCAAGGCCAACCCGCAGTTGATTCTCATCTTCAATGTAGGAGTAGAGATCAATGGCCCCCATCAGCGCGTTGCTCAATAGCTCAGATGCCTTATTACTCCACACCACGTGGGAGTAAAGGCCCAGGAAGTCGAAAGTGAAGGCCCAGTCCAGGAAGGCTTTCAACTCAAAAATCCCGGCTTCAGCACGAGTCAGAGAGCTCTGCAGAGAGCCCGTGACTCCCTTCTCTAGCTCCAGGTCCTGCTCTAACTCCATGGCTCGACAAGTTTGAGCATGCAGGGAGGCAGAACCGCGCTTCAGCTAACACACTTGCAAGCTGTCATTTTCCTCCTGCATGGCCCTGGCGGAACATGGGTGCTAGGAAAAGAAAAGGAAAGCGAGTATGAACATGACAAAAATAAAAGAAAAAGAAAAGTGGATAAATAAGGGAAATGTAACACAAGAACAGCCGCCGCTAGCCGGTCAGCTAGGGAGTTGGTACCAGCGACATTCAGGGAGTTTTTGTGTAACCAAGCGTTAAAGTGAGGAATGGGCAGGAAGTGGGAAACGAGCTTCGTCCGAGCTGAGGCGCTGCACAGGGGACCTGGTGCAGATCTCCGGGTAGAGGAATTGTGCACGAAGGGAGGTGAAAAGGGGATCGTTGAGAAAGGCCGAGTCGCCAAAGGAAGTTCCTGCTGGTTGGGGGCTGATGTCTCAAGAACTTCCTCAAAAATGACGACGCAGGCAAGCTGGGACCTGCTCCGCTCTCTCCCTCCCTCATTCGCAGCCTGCGACAAGCCCTCTTCAGGGAAGGTTCATCCTCATTCACTTCAGTATCTGAGACACTGATCGCCTCAACCTATTGTTCAACAACCCCAGCCACATCGTCGGTGTGGGAGGTCGTACGGTTGCTTCCAGCCCAACGAGGGAGCCTTGACAGGTCGCTAGGAAAGACAGCCACGGACAATTCTGCAAAAGAAAGAATTGCCAATAGATTAAAAATATGCATTGACAAGAAGAATCAGTGCCCCCGTTAAACAATAATGAGGATACAATTAACCTATACCGCTCAGATCAGTGAGACCTTCGCCGGGAGAAATACCGCCAGGAAAATACAGCAGGCCGATTGCACGAAGGGTAGAATCATGCAGGTGGTGGTCACATCTGACACTCACGACCTCAAGACAGGAGATAAATTGTAGTAGAGCAGACGTCTCAATGGCGGTAGAACGAGATCCCCACTCTTTTTCCGGGCCAGAGGGATAAGTGACCCTCCCATCCTCGCCTGGGCCAAGGACAAGATCCTCGTTCGCAAAAATGAATCACCGTTTCAACTCAACATGAGTGGGAATATCGGTTAGCAGTTTGACCTCATCCTGCAGGAACTTCAGAGAGGTCCAGTCCAGGGGCATCCTGGCAAAACAGGGTAATGGAGGGTTGGATAAGGAGAAGGTGGCATAAGACCTCAAAACTTAGGATGACATGAACAAAATTTGAGGGAAGATCGGTTAAGCCTAATTTATAGAAGGCCAAAATGGCCTGAAAGAAAGGAGAGAGGGAATCGGAGGCAGCACAGGAGTCTCGATATATACAGCAAACATGCCCGCAAGCACATCTAACACTTTTTATCCGACTCCGGGGAGTAGAATATGATCACGAATGTCGTTAAAATGACATGTTAGATGTTGAAGGCCTCAATGATGTTCAGAGACGCCCTAAATTTGGGATTGGTGGTGCCGCAGTACAAGTCTGCCTTAGGGGGGCGACAGTGGAAACCATGGTAGCAAAATAAAATGACTGAAAGAAGGAAGATAGGGAAAATAGAGAAGGTACCCGGAAGAAGGTTAAAAGTCTCCAGAGAACCAAAGTCTAAGTGGAAGTGTACAAACAAAAGTGCAATGGGGAACCGGCGAAAATAAAATGGTGAGGGATACAAATGGGCAGAAAAGAAAAGGGAAGATAAAACAGCCATAAGAAGTTAATTTCTCCAGGGACAGGACGACAAAAAAAGTAATGATAACCTCCTAGGGAGAGAGCAAAAATTACGCAGCCAGCATGCAGAATACTGTCAGAAAATGACACGTGGTGGACATCCGAATAGGTAGCGTAACCGCCGAAGGGCGCATTAATGAAAAAGAGATCATGTGTTAGTGGGCGGTTTCGAAAACCAAAAAGGATAGCCAAAGTACCCAGGGAGGGTAGGAAGCAGATCTAAGAGACGCTACCTACTCCATGGATAGCTCGAACATTAAAGACTAGGAAAATCTAGGCTCTGACTCAACCACTAGCCTCTGGTCAACTCATCCGGTTAGGCCACTGGCTGGGGGGACTTGATAATGTATGGTTCTGAAAGTAATGAGAAAGGACAAAGAATGAGGACTGCCAGCCCACGCAGCGTCCTTAGGCGTGGACGCAGACCGGAAGAGGTTTGACAGGTGCTGATTGGACACCTCCAGTCCCATCAGCCACCAAACCACATATAACGAGGAGAAGGGTGTGACCCAAAGTAAGATTTCCTACCAGTTTACTATTCACTTAGATATGCTTCTACATGGCAATAATGGCTAACCAGAGCGTCGGAGCAGGCATAGCCAGGGGTCTGCCTGCCTGACCTCTCTCTACTTGTCATGCAGGTTCGGGTACATATTGGGCTGGCACGGATCATCGACAAACAAACTAAAATTTTTGGTATTAACAGTAATGTACCTTCGTACAAATACCCAAAAGCGTGGGGATGCCTAGAAAAAGTGACAGTACCACCTCCAAAAAAAGGTCACAATTAGACCTAAAACCGTTGATTGTATTTTCATTGGGTATGCACACAATAGTAGTGCTTATCGATTCTTGGTATACAAGTCTGATGTACCAGATATGCACGTAAATATATTAATGGAATCAAGAAATTCATCCTTCTTCGGAAATGTGTTACCGTGTGAGGACAAAGTAAGTCATAAATGGGCTCATGAAGAAGGAGAAACAAGTACTTCTGGTCAACAAACAGAAGAGGGCAATAATGAACCTAGACGTAGCAGGAGAGCTAGAAAGGAGAAATCATTTGGTCATGATTTTGAAATTATTTATCTATTAAAAATGATACTAGAACATTTAAGGAAGTCATGTCTACACTAGAATCACATTTGTGGAAGGAAACGGTGAATAGTGAAATTGACTCCATTATGCAAAACCATACATGGGAGTTAACGGATTTGCCATCAGGTTCAAAAGCTATGGGGAGCAAGTGTATTTTCAAAACATAATACAAAATAGATGGCTCAATAGAGAAATACAATGCTAGGCTTGTCGTGCGCGGATTTAGGCAAAAAAAGACTTGGATTTCTTTGACACCTATTCTCCAGTTACAAAAATAACTTCAATTAGAATGCTAATAGCAATCGCGGCTATATGCAATCTAGAAATACATAAAATGGATGTAAAAAATAGCTTTTCTAAATAGAGAGCTT
Source organism: Rubia tinctorum (assembly GCA_032355605.1). Classification (NCBI taxonomy): domain Eukaryota; kingdom Viridiplantae; phylum Streptophyta; class Magnoliopsida; order Gentianales; family Rubiaceae; genus Rubia; species Rubia tinctorum. The sequence continues at coordinate 10,723 of JAULKM010008063.1, read as the reverse complement.
GAAGATGAAATTTATATGAAACAACCCGAGGATTATGGCGTCTCTGGAACACAAAGTGTGTAGACTTGTGAAATCCCTACATGGGTTAAAAACAAGCACCTAAACAGTGGTACAAAAAAATTGACAATGTAATGATTTCAAATGTTCTCAAAATAATGAATTTTACAAGTGCATCTATGTCAAAGATACTCCAAATGGATATATTTTGTTGTGCCTATATGTTGATGACATGCTCATCATAGGTAGAAATAAAGACATGATCAAACAAACCAAGAACTTTCTTAAAGGAAAGTTTGACATGAAAGACTTGGGACTAGCAGATCTGATCTTAGGGATAAAAATATTTAGCCACTCTGAAGGATTAGTCTTGTCACAAGAACATTACGCCAAAAAAGTACTTGATAGATTCAAGAACTATTCAAGTGGGATAGCTAAAATTCCCGAGGACCCTTATATCAAGATGATGAAAAACGCAGGTAATTGGATATTAAAATTGGAATATGCCTGAGTGATCGGGAGTCTTATGTATTTGACAAATTGTACAAGACCCGATTTAGCAAAAGCTGTTAACGTATTTAATCGTTATACAAGCAATCCAGGACATGGTCACTGGAAAGAGATAACTAGAGTTTTAAATTATTTGAGACATACTCAAAGTTTTGGGTTGTACCATGGATGATATCCAGCCATTCTGGAAGGTTATAGCGATGGTAAATGGATATCTGATTCAAAAAAGTCAGAATTGTATCATGGAAATCCTTGAAACAAACACTGTTTTCCATATCCACAATGGAATCTGAGTTAATTTCTTTAGATAAAGTAGTTGAAGAAGCAAAATGGCTTCAAAATTTATGGAGGACATTCCACTATGGGAAAAACCAGTGCCAGCATTAAGTGTACAGAGTGATAGTCAATCGGTTATACTCCGGGCACTAAGTTCCATATACAATGGTAAATCTCATCACATAAGAAGATGACACAAAACCATAAGACAATTGATCTCAATAGGTGTAATCTCAATAGATTACATAAAACCGGCTTACAACCTAGCGGGTCCATTTACTAAAGGTCTGTCAAAAAATCAAGTTGTTAAGTCATCCAGAGGAATGAGTCCAAAGCCTATGACTACAGAGCATGCTCGATGGTAACCCTACCTAAGTGATTGAATCAATAAAAGCACTTTGAGATTTAAATTTTTTTCCAGTTCCTATGATGATAAAAAAGAAAAAGTGCTACCTATGCAAGTTAGGGTTAAGCTTGGATTTTTTTTCATAGCTTTGAAATAAAGTGGTTTATGAATGGATACCCTTTATGGTAAATTACCTTATGAGTGTGAAATGGGGCCATTTATAGGAGAATTAAGAGAGGCGGAATTCTCCAAGTTCACTCATGAATAACCAGTGATGTTCAAGGCCAAGATGAACACAGTCAGAAAACCAATTTCTGTGAGAAGATGAAACTGTGCAATAGTTATTGTCTATATTTACACAAAATCTCGGGTGTTTCAAGGCAACATGCTCACTACCTAGTAGAGTAAATTTGATAACTTTTCACAATGAGTGGTTTAAGGCTGAGAACGCTACCTTTCCAAATACAGTGATTCTTCGCTCTTACTCTAAAAAGTCCGCCTGCCTAGAACACACATGTTTAGTAGGAGTCATTTATATTCAGTGGGGGATTGTTGGAACCAAATTTTCTGGGCAAGATTATGTTGTTCTCCGGCCATCGTTTGTGCCAGAATAAGGGAGCGTTAGCTTCGTCTCCACGAGTACTATATCGTAGTACACTCATATATTAAATTTGAGTTCCGTTTGAATGAGAAATGAGGACTTAAAATTGATTACTTAAAGAGTAATATTTTTGGATTTGTGGTATATTAGAAATACCACATTGGAAATGGGAAGCAAATATGTCTAGTATAAAGGCTAGTATTAAAACTCTAGAAATGTCAACTACTAGTTTAGGAGACCTCGACTCAAGACCACACGCGGTTCGGATTGGAAGGGGAGGGTCAGGTCGGGCTTTGGGTTCTCAGGAATGTTCGGTTCAGGTAGGTTATTTTGGACTTTGATTTTTGAAGCGGTCAACCTTGCTAATTGCAGAGGCGTAAATCACTCCTGGTTTTACTCCCATTTCATTACAGGGCTTGGAATTCTCACTTCAGAATTAAAGAGGCATGGATTACTCCAAGAATGGCTCCTAGTTGTTAGTACCCTTCTACCTATAAAAGGTTGCATCTAGCCTCATTCTAAAACACAAAAACAACATATCCTCCTCTCCTCTCCTCTCCTCTGTTCTTCGTGTTCTTCGTCTTTATCGAGCTGAGAGTAAGGCACCGAATTGGTTCATCTATTTCTGCTGTTGAGTTGTGTAGAGTAGAAAAGTGTAGCAGTTGTATCATGGGATTCGGAACTCTATCAAACCATCACACACTACTGGACATTTTCAAAATAAAGGACAAATATCTTAATCTTTCCTCTACATCGATTCAACATTACATTATTCGGCAACATTTTTTTGCTCATTTTTCATTTACTTTAGTTTGTTATTTATTTTGATACTGATTGTTTAGTTAATTGGAATTTAGGTTCTTACGTATTGGAACTCTATAGTCGCACCTTTGATCATCCACCTATTATTTGTCAAAGGATTTTAATAGGTTTCAAGTTCGGAATCCAGCTAGTTTGCATCGGACCCAACATAGAGCTTCCGAACTCGAAAGCCTGATGGGTTATGAACTCAGAAGGTAAATCGGAGACCATTTTTGGTCCTTTGGAATGGCTTATTAAATTCCAAATTTGGACCCTTAATCTGGCCCCGGTATGTAAATTGATGCTATGTAATTTTTTTAATGTCGTTAACTTTCGAATTGGGAAATCATTTCGATTGTTTGAATATTGAAGAGCAGAAGCAGCTTCCGGTATCATAAGTCCACATGGCTCCAATGGTAAATAATCTATTTTCATTCATATTCCTGGTACAGAAAATGCCATATTCCAATACCACAAATGCAGAATAAATTTATGTGAGGGAATTGTGTATGTGGGGTGAGGGTCCAATAAAACTCTAACATGTGGCAAGTGGGTAGGGGGACAACAATATGACCAATAACGGTACCTTACACTCTATTTATGAGGAGTCCTTGTACTCTTTTGGTACCTCATGCCAACTATCATACCATATGTCTACCCTTGTTCTTCTGGCCTTCCCAACCCAACTAGACCATTTCACACGTTCTTTCGACAAACACCTGCCCGACTTGTTGAAAACTAATGAATTTAACTCTTTTCTATCCATTCTACGTTCTAAGATTCTACAATGTGTCTTGGCTATTCCTACCTTTTTTATCTATCTTTGTCATGGCAAGCAAAACCCAATGTCACGGGATGGCTATTTTGTGAATGTGATGCATCATTACGAGTCATTTTCTTAGACATTATTTAACCTACATTCACAAATTCTCTAATCCATCATTAACATTTACTTCATAAAATAGGTTTAGGAAACATTGCCTAACATTAGATCCATATCAAACATCTTAGAATTTTAAATCATGGTTAATAACTACCCCGCACTTGATAGAATTCAAAATATCACAACCCAAAAGACATAGCTCACAGCCATTAGGTTTTCACTAAACATACCACATTAAACAATCAATAACCCTAACCATAAAACATGGATACATATATAGACATGGTAATCAAGCACCACACATGGAGAGATAAAAATTATCACACCCATTGTAGTGAGGCTTTCTTCAACCATTCTAGAATCTATTTTTAAGTTTCAAATAATCTATTATTTAGAAACACTAACCTTTACATCAAACAAGTGGGATCTTTATTCAAAGTAAATTCACCTTGAAGTCTTCCTGCAAATGAAGTTACCCCCCCCCCCCCTAAAAATGCCAAAATGATGTGATAATTTATCTATAGGAGAAATATGGGAGTAGAGAAACCATGGATACTAATAGGAAAGGATTCGATGTATTTACAATAATGTGGGGTATAACATTTATACTAGTAGTACAAGGGATATACATGTAATTGTACAAAGTCTATAGACTGGATTAATCATGATGAATGATATCAATTCTAGATTAATCAGGATGAATGCTATCACATACATACCTTCCCCTGTGCTATGATGAAATAATGGATTGGAGATGAAGAGGGAGGAAGAAAAAGGTTTAAAAAGTTTTGGTACGGGAGAATTGGGGAGAAATTCGTGGGGTGTATAAAGGGTATTAATTACCCTTTGAAAATCCTATTTTGATGCTATTTTTCCCCGTCAGAAAGTGATTTCCAGTGCGGAAGTGACCTGGGAGCCATTTCCTAATTCGGAAACAGATCGGCCCTTCCCTGGGAACCCTAGGTTCGGAACATGTTTGGGTATATAAAAAAACAAAACGACAAGCAGCAGTTTTGATACAAACGAGAAATCCCAAATTCAACTCCCTCCTTAAACCCTAGCCTTTGAATTCTTCCTCAAAATCAAAATCCGATAACAATGTTGAGGTCCAGAGGCACCAATACCGAAGCAGCGAGCGACAGCAGCGATGAACCTTTCATTGAGAACCAGGCGTCAGAGAGATTTTTCAACAAGAAAGTGGAGGAGAGGTATGTTGAATTCTCCAAGCTTAAGGTTATTAATTCTAAAGTAATTCGTGCATTATCGGTTGAAGATTTGAGCCTACATTATTTTCTAGACCGTTACAAAGTTCAACATCTTAAGAAATTGTTATGTTTAGAAGAAAATGTTCATGTAGACGAGGTCATTCAATATTATGAAAATTTTGGAAAAAGCATGAATAATCATGACATTACTAAGGTCAATGGATACACGATCACGGTGACTAAGTACACAATTAATGCGGTCCTAGAATGACCCTACACCTCCCCTGAAAATTGAGACCCGACCATCCCCAAGGCCTCTAGAAATCTATCACCAACAAAGTTGGCCATCCGTCACCAAAGTCACCCCGTTGGACCCAGTATCCATGGTAGGAAATACTTCCACGGGGAAGGAAATACCACCGGTCAAGTGGAGTGCTATGATATTAGCATTTTGATGGTTAAGCATAGGCTCGTTTATGAGTGAATATGTTTGAATGTGTTGCCCACGGGTGGGCACACATATGAGCCAACCATCGGTAATATGATGTTATTCTATTATGTGATGGAGGGAGTAAAGATAAACCTCGGATACACCATAATTTCAAGTATGCTCAAGGCCGCAAAAATAAAGACAACGGATCTCCCATATGGTAGCTTGATCACTGTTTTGATCAAGAAAGATGGGGTCCAGCCCGAAGATCAATCTCTCCGATTAGATTTTTACGACAAGGTCTGGTTCTAGCATAAGTAGATGAGGATGGACTATGACAACAAATAGGAGCAACGGGTGATCCCAAGACATGCCTCGAAGAACGCAAAAATGGCTATGGATGCGGAACTTGATAGAGCTGAGGCATCAGCTTCCCGTAATTATTTAGATCGTATAATATTTTATTGAAATTTATGTCATTTTTTTGTAACTTTTGATCAATGCGTATGTTGAATTTGTTTGTGCTAACATGTTTCCAAAGCAGTTGGAAGAGTGCCATAACCCAGTACTTCAACGTCATTCGTGCTAACGTGGAAGAGACATACAAAAGGTTGGCCAGAACAGATGCCCAACATGAATGCTTCATGGTATCCTAGGTACTACGGCTTGAACTAAGCGAGAATGAACAACCACAAAAATTTGAGCCAGTTTTCATGAAGAGCAAGGAAGAGACCTAGGCGAGGGCCGTTGATGGCTGGAACCAACGGGATGGGGCTGACTCAGAGATTGATCGCATGTTCAAAGATATCTAGGCTTGAAATCATAATTTTGTATTTGCTTCAAGACTATTTGTGCACTTTGGATGTTTTTAGACAATTTAGTACAATTTCATATGTTTGGATAATTTATGACCAATTACAAGGTCGTTAGATTAATTGAAGTTGCTTCGATGATTAATACTTGGTTTCATTATTGATGCAAAAAACTACATGTTAGAACAATATATAAAAAAACCATGTTTGAAGTTGTCATTTTTTAAAAATGATAGTCCCGAAAGGCTTCCAAACTCGTAACTTGGCCGGGCCTTTGAAAAATAGGTAAGGTCGTAGCATGTTTGAGCAAAATTGACCATTCTAGCTAAAAGAGATTCTGAGTTCAAAACCCTGGCTTCCAAACTCGACTCTAAAATACGGCCCCCTCTCGGGTGATTGAATGCGAGGCTTTTTTTTAGAGTTAAATTCCTTTCGAATTCGGAACTGTTTCTACTCCTATTTTTAAAGAGCTGATACTAATGTTCTGATTTTGGGACAAGTGTTTCGGCTCTTTACAAAAACAAGGTATGAAAAGCTTCCCAACTTTATATAAAGAAAACCCAATCGAGCAGCCAATTCGACATTCCCCCAAACTTCAGAAGCCCTAGAAACCCATTGCGACATTGGAGAGCCAATCGTGTTCACCTCAAAATCAAGCAACAAGCACCATATTAACAATGATAAAAGGAGGTTTGTCACACGTTCCATGTTCTAGATCCACCTGTGACAATCTCGGGTATAACCAGGTCAAATTTGTGTCTTTGTTTGCATAAAATAGGTACAATCAATTACGTGTGAAAGAGAAATTAATTTTCTGCTATATTGTAGATTTTAATGAGTATTTTTGGATAAGATTGGCCAACCCTTTAGATAAATTTAGAGACCAACATGTGGAGAGGTTGATCTCGTGTAACGAAGCATCGTATTTTGATTTGACATGTCAATTTTATAGTAATCAACACGAGGTTTCAAATGATGATTACTCCACTAGGGTATGGGGGTAGATATTCCTATTACCCAATGGATTTTGAATGAATTCTTAGATTTCCTTATAGGATCCCAGAAAGTGTTTACTCGGAATACATATAAGGTCCATTAGATGATGTTTATCATAGGGGAAGATGGCCACCCGTTGTTAATTACCCCTATATTGAACTTATCCAATGTAGCATAAGGTATTTCAAACTTAACGAGGTGGATTTCGCTAAGCAGGAGATTATTTTTCTCACAATCATTCAACCATATATCAACATATAGTAAATGAAATGATTTTTAGAAGTTTAGTTCCCACCGCCGGATACATAACCGAGCCTACCTACACCACCTTGATGTTGTTATATTTCATAATGAAGAGTAGGAGAATCAACCCCGGGGTGGCGATATTTAGGCATATGATGTGGGTTGCCACCTCGACGAAGGTGGTGAGAAGTCTCTTTTACGGGAATTCGATCACCCTCATATTGAAGAAGGTTGAGGGGTTGGAAATAGCCGATGAGGACAAAGAAAAGAAGTAATTATACCAGACTTACTTCAAAAATAAGAGGTGGGTGTTGTTCGATCATAAACGGTGCCATAAGATCCAAGGCGGTGAGGAGCTGACAAGAGGCCGAGGGTTGATGAAGGTTAGTGAGTTCTTGTTTTTTCTTGCAGTTTCTTTAATTAAAGTATATTGTTTTAGACATTAATGTGTGTGTATTTAACTTGTGTAGATTCGTAGAAAGCCTACTTCAAAGGCTTCATAAATTTCTATAAGTGGATGTGCAAGGAGTTCATTGGCATAGAGGCGAGGATTTCGAGAAAAAAAACAACGAGCCTTTGAACGCCATCTCGCCTCCACCTCTCGACCTTGTCTGGACCGATCCACATCGGCGGGTGATCTTGAAAATGATTTAGAGTTGGAGCTTCCATGGGGATTGCTATGTTAAATTGTTATTTCTTGGATTTAAAGTTGTTTTGACTTGAAGATGTTTGTTATTTGTTGACTTATTTTTTGAAGATTTGTTTGTTTTGACTTATGATACTTTGTTTTTGAATGGTTTGAAATAGGATATGTAAGTCTGTGAAATGGTTTGAATTATGAAGGGTTTGAATTTTTCATGGTGAATTATGAAGTTCAAGTTACGTAGCTTGCTCGGTCCTACTTTTCAAACCTAAATTAAAGTTACATTCAAAATGAAGCTTTGATCAATGAAGTTTCAACCACTTAGGTTTCAAAAACATTCCATTACTAACATGACAATACTTCTTATGGTTTTTGTCTTTGACACCTTTTTGCCCCTCCTCCTTTTATGGGTAACCTTAACACGGAAGTCCACCCAGATACCCTCATCATGATCATTGCGGCTAACGAAATAGTGCAAACTTCGATCGTCCTACGTAAGCAAGATAGAATCGTCTGTTCCAACACCCGGAGTATTTTAACCGCAACCGATAATTTCTTCGACTTCGTATTCTTCAACAAAAACGCGTTTTCCTTCCACCACAATATCCCACTTAGGATCGGTAGGATCCTTGACATAAAAAACTTGGTGCGCTTGGGAGGCTAATATGAAAGAATCTTCCCTCCAACAGACCTGACTTCTATCGACAAAGGTGAAACCCAAATTCTCTGTCCGCTACCAATTGTTGAAATCCACCCATTGACATTAAAAAACTGGAACTAGCATAGTGACATAGTCAAGCTCCCAAATCTCTAAAATTATTCCAAAGTAACACTGATGAGTTTACATAGGATTGTTGTCACTTCCATTACTAATATGCAAAGTTTCAGACATGAGAGACACTCCTCTATTCTAGGACACACCCATATCATCCACTGATTTTGTGGCAAAAGTAAAACCATTGATATCGTACCCTCTATAAGAAAGTACAATATCCAATGGTCTATGATCCAACCATTTAACTTTCATAAAATGATCGTCGATGGCAACGTGATCTCGCAGCCATGACGCATAAGTCCTACTGTGTAATTGTAGGACCTAAGCTTCTTTGAAACTAGGGTGGGCGACTCTAATGGAATCCATGTGAATCACTATATATAGGACAACGTCTTTATGATTGTGAAGAACATAAAGATGGGAAGAAAATAAATATTTTATGCTAGGGCTGAAAAGTTTCCCCTTCCTAACCCTTTGACCTTCCAATCGACCGTCATGTCTAGAAGTTGGAACCCCAGCTGAATCGACCTTCTTCAAATAATTAGTACATAAATCGATGTCCTCCTATGCATCGTACCTCTGTACAATACTTGCATCAGTCCTGTACTAATCTTCATAGAATGATTGAATATTTTCATGTACCTCTAGTACGAGTACATCCACCTCAAAAAAATCATGTAGCTTTATCTCCCGTACGAGATGAATGATCAAGTGGACCATAATTTTAAAGAATGAAGAGGAGGGATACATTTCCATCCGGCATAAAACTTCAACAATCATTGCTTGCAACCGATCAAACTTTGAAACACTAATGTTTTTGCTACATATGGACTTGAAGAGCAAACAAAGATTCATAATAAAAAATCTTACATGGGATGGAAATGACGAGCGAATCGTAATGGCATTCAATTCCCCCATTAGATTGTGGCAATCATGTGACTTCAACCCAACCAACTTGAGCTCCGAAACTGACACACATGTACTGATGTTGGACAAAATGCGGAGTCAAGACAGTAACACTACTAAGAGCCTCACAAAATGATTTCTTCTCCGACTGAGACATAGAATATCTAAAAATCTTCACCGGAAGTCACTGGCCCTAAGTTATTCTTAATTCCCATTTCAAACAAATCTAACTGATCCTTCAGTACGTCATTTGTTTTCTCAGGGGTATTCAACAACCTCCCTACCAAAGAATTACACATGATTTTCTCAATGTGCAAGAAATCAAGACGATGTCCGAAATCCAAATGCTCCAAATAAGGAAATGTGAAAAAAATGAAGCACTTCTTCCAACTACCGTCCATGGCAGCTTTACGTTTCTTCTTCCTAAAGTCATTGGGCACATTATTCACTGTTTCGAATACCTGGGCACCGGTTCGTGCATACGGGTGCTTCTCTAGCCTCCATTTCCCCCATTGAACCATTTCTTCGAAAATCGCCAGGGATTGCCTTCTGGAAGAAACCTCTTATGACCCTGATAAATAGTTTTGCAACGATGCTTCAACTGGCTCTGGAAGAAACCTCTTATGACCCTGATAAATAGTTTTACAACCATGCTTCAACTGGAAAAAAAATATAGTCTAATTCTCACACATGGGACAAGAAAATTGACCTTTCATACACCATCTCCTTGTACAAGATACAATTGTCCAGGCAAGCATGTATTTTTTGTAGTTCCAATCCATCAGGCATAGAATTGATTTTGCGATGTACAACCTATCGGGCATAAGATTACCTTCGGGTAGCAATTCCCTAAACAATTTGAGAGATTCAATCATAAACTAATAAGTTCATCCAAATTTGGCCTTCAAATTCAATATCCGCAGAGTCACACTCAAAATTGAGTGTTTTGAACCATTGTACAATGACGTCTCTTTGTCGTCAAATAAAGTTTGTATGACCTCGGGGTTAGATTTGAACTCTCTTGCAATATCATCCACCATTTTATCAAATTTCATTCCCATCTAATTCATCTCCCACATTCGTGTTACCGAATTCAATCGTATGAGATGTTTCCCTAACTTCCCCATGTCATACCCAACAAGTGTAGGTAGTTTGAAATCACCTCATTACGAGATGTTCCAGCAATTTCTTCCTCCCTAAATACACATCATTTCTACAACCCTTATGATATGAATCTCCTTGCGAAGACTCTGGATTGCGGAAAATTGGATCTTTAACCAAATGGGGATCTCGCCCAAC